>PITA01014456.1:20795-53619 GCA_004023965.1 Spilogale gracilis | reverse complement strand
GTATAAAATCTAGCGGCATTTAATACATTTCTAATGTTGTGCAACCAAATAACACCATAGGACTTTTATATCATTTCATTACCTCCAAAGAAAATACCATAAAGAAATGAATTTCCATTTCCCATTCCTCTTGGCCCCTGGAAAACACTGATCTTCTCTGTTTTTATGGATTTACCAATTCAGGATATTTCATGTGAATGAAATCATACAGTATGAGCTGTTGTGTCTGGCTTTCCTTAGATTTCACCTAACATAACGCTTTGCAGGTCATCCATGTAGTGTATACCAGTACTTCCTTCCACAAAATGCCTGAATAATTATGGTCCATTGTGTGGATATACCACATTTTGCTTCTCCACTAATCAGTTGGTAGGCATTTGTGTTTTCTAAATACTATATCTTTGTAATATATTTTGAAGTCGGGAAGTATGATGCTTCCAGCTTCATTCATTTTTCTTTCTCTCTCTTTTTTTTTAAAGTAGGCTCCACACCCTGTGTGGAGCCCAACATGGGGCTTGAACTCATGACCCTGAGATCAAGACCTGAGCCGAGATCAAGAGTCAGATGCTTAACCGACTGAGCCACCAAGACACCGATTTTCATTCTTTTTTCTAAAGATTTTTCTCTGCTTCTCATACATATCTCCATGGAGTCCTTGTATCTTTTGTTGTGGAGGTGCTTTTCATCTAGTTTTCAGGACTTTTTTTCAGAGGAAATTGTCCCCTATGTAGCTGTAGATTTGCTGTGTCTATGGGAAGAGCTGGATTCAGGGTCTTCCTACAGTGCCATCATGAAAGATCCTTTTTAGTTACTCTTATATTTGCCAACTTCTGTTAGAATCATGATCACTTTATTTATTTATTTATTTATTTATTTATTTATTTATTTACTGAGGATGGTAGTGTTGACCAAGACTATACTATGCCTTCTGAATTGCTAAAATAGCTCATGGCTCTAGATCTGCTATTGTGTGAATTGACAATGCAGTCTTTTGAGTCTGTTCATATCCCTGAGGCAGAAATGATCCCTCTGTCTCTCTTGTGTAACTTCAGACACTGAAGTGCTAGATGTTTGGGTATACATATCAAGTAGTGAGGACTGAGCCAATTCAACATGCTGTTGGCTCTCTCAACCACTGGGGAAGTTTGGCTTCATATTCCATGCTGAGTTTTCTCAAGTATTTTGGATTCCTTGTCGATGATGCAGCTTGGTGTTCTCATTAAATGGAAATTTCTCTTGACAGATGGATACAATTTTTTTTTTCAGATGGATACAATTTTTTTTCAGATGGATACAATTTTATTGCCACTGACCTATTTATGATTTTTTGAGAGTATCTTATAGGAAATGTGGAATTTGTAACAAAGTTAAAGAACTTCTAGCTACCCAAACTACTCAAGACTGTTTAAAACTGTTCAAACCTATGGCAGAGAGGTGGCGGGGGGGTAAGGAGGGTACTGTTAAATTCACTGGTAGGTTGGTGATTATATAAATAATATTAAGCTTCTATTAGTGCTGCTCTATTAGTTTAGGCAGTACACATATCACCATGCAGACAACTGATATCTCATATTCTTTAAAAAAATTTGTCATAGCTTCTCCCTAGGATCTTTCTTCAATACTTTGATTCTTACCGATCCCTGTCTACTTCTACCCCCCCCCCCATAACACTTTAACTGTTATACCCCTGGCTTTAGACAAAGTTTCTTGTTTTCTGGTTGTTTCATGAGTGTGTCTCATATCCTCAGTGAAGGATAATAAATACTCCTTGAAAATAGCATTTTTGTTTTGGTATCTTACCATGTCTAGCATGATGCAAAACATAAAGTATACTCTCCATAAATACTTGTTGAATTGATTCATCCATCTGGACATATAACAAAGCATATATTCTCACAGGAGATTTTTGACAAGACAAAGCCTCTTCCAAACTTCAATTTTTTTGAAGCAATCTAGGAGAAAAGACATTGAAACAATAAGATTTCAATTAATTTGGATCTTTGAGAGGTAGAAGGTTTTGATAACCTTGGATAATCTACTGAAAAACCATTTCTTGACAATTTCCTAAAAATATACTCATTAGCTTTTCTGCCTTAGTAAGTGAAATATATATATAAGTGAATGTTTTTGATTATTGAATTTTTTTTCTAGAAGTTCAGTTAGTCTGATGCCTATGAAGAAACTGAAGTTTGCAGAATGTAAAGTCATATATATCCCAAGTTTAAAAAAGTGTATCCTTGGAAGAATGCTTAATATTAAGAAATTAATAGACATCTTTTCATTCCTTAATTTTACAAATATTTATTGAGCATTCTACAATGAGCTAGACAGCTAGACTTAGCTCTGGGTTTTGCCATCCTTTTCCTTCTGAGGTTTATATTTTTGTGAAGGAAAACAGACCATAAATGATAAACATAATAAATAACTAAATTATCTTTTATATCAGATGATCATAGAAAAAAGACAAAAATAGAGGTATATAAGTTTTTTATTTTTTGTTTTGTTTTTAGTTTTTTTGTTTTTTTTTCCTCTGGGAGCAGAGTGCAGTATTAAATAGGTGACAAGGTACAGGTAATATTGGTTATAGTTTCAGAATATAGGTTACATATACTCATTCATTTGCTAATTTAACAAATATTTATTGAAGACTTATTATATTTAGTCACTGTGTCAGGAGCTAGGCAAAAGGGACCCTACTCCTTGGTTGTGCAGAGCTTGTATTTTAATGTGGGAGACACATGTTAAATAAATCCACAGATACATATATGATTATACTTTGTGTTAAATGCTATGAAAGAAAGTAAGTGGAAGGGGCCCATTTTATGCTAAGGACTGAGGAGAACCATGCTGTCTAAGGTAGAGACGAGAGCTTGTAGAACATGGAATATGGATCCAAACCGGAGGGATGGCCTACCAGAGCAGAAAGCACTGCAGATGTAGAAATGAAAAAAATGAATGATGAGGATTCAGGTGTGAAACTTGTGTGGGTTTGTGGAATATTTAAATAGAAATGAGAACAACTTAATTTTCAGGATAAAGAATTGAAAATTTATTCATTCGTGGGAGAGGTCTGCGTGTTTGACTTCTCATTTGGTATTCCTTCCATCCAGAATTCTGTCAGTGTCTGAGATGTGGAGTAAGAGTTTTTCAATGGCCTGGAGACCAGACACAGGAAGTAAGTGAACTGTATGGCATCTTTATGCTTTCCTTAGTGGGAGCATGTCTGGTGAGGAAACAGTTGCTTCACTAACTTTGGGCTAGGAACTTACCTCCTCTGAACCTCAGTCTTCTCTTCAGAAAACAGGTGGTCGGGCACCTGGTGGCTCAGTTGTTAAGCATCTGACTTAGTTTCATCTCAGGTCATGAGCTCAGGGTCCTGAGATTGAGCTCTGCATTGGACTCCAGCTCAAAGGATAGTCTGCTTGAGATTTTCTCCTTTTCCCCCCTCCTCTGCACTCTTTTCTCTAAAACAAATAAATCTAAAAAAAAGGGGGGGGAAGAAGAAAAAGAAAACAAAGGTAATAACAGAATGCTGAATCATTAGATAATGGCTGTTTTCTGTTGTATCCCCAATAATTCACATGGTGTCGGATACACAGTAGTTAAGAATTAGTCTCAGAGTACATAAGTATATTTGTAAAGAATATTGAGGAGAGCAGTTGGTTTTATATTTTATTCCCAAATGCAGCAAGTTCAGTGTCTTCCTTTCTCTTCAGAGAGTCATATTGAGAACTGGATGGCTTGTCTGATCGGCTGTCTGGCTTTGTTGTGGCCTATGGTGAGGTCTCATTAAAAAAGGGAAGGAACTCTGTTTCTCTTTCCACGCATGTCTATGAGAAGAACTTGAAAAATATAAGTCCTTGGTCTCTTAGGACCTTATAAAGAATCCAAGTGGCTTAACAGATGTGAAAAGCTCTGGAAAATTTAAAACACTGAAGTCAAATGGTGTGTCTTGACTTTCTGAACACCTTTCAAGCTGTGGCTGCCTTCCATACCATGGAGACCGCCCCTAGAAAGCCAGTAAAATCTGGGCCCAAAGGATTTTCTCATCTCACCTCGTCTAGAGCTTGTTTGTTTCCCTCCGAGAAACCTTCTTTAAAGGCTCCAAGAAGGATCTGTGTTTTTAAATTCCCCTTTAAAATGTCTAACAGTCTTTGTTAGCCCACTTGAAGTTTGTGAAGGATATAGGAAAGTGTGATTGACTGTGCTCGATCCTGTTTTTGCTTATATAATTCTAAGGACCATCCTGCTGCAGTCTTTGTATTGTTGTCAGTCAGTACTTATGTAAAACTTTATAATGGGGAGTGCTTTCTAGCCATTTACTACAGAAGCCTCTGTTATCAGTGACAAATATTTCTAGGAGGCTGTTCATCACACAGATATGTCTGCTTTACGGTTTCAGTTAAAACGTTAGAGTTTGCCAACACTCTCCAAGAGGCATATTCAGTACAATAACTTTTTTCCCCCAGATAGTCATGGAGTTTTCAAAACTCTGAGTAAAAAATTGGTTCTTTCGTTGTGCATTTTTGTATTAGAGAAATGGTGTGGAGGTATTACTGGAGCCTTTGATCAACTCTAGAAAGGGAAATGTAGAATGTCTTTTTAAGTCAGCTATCTGGTAAAATATGGAAGTTTATAGAATTGTTTAGGGGATTGTTTCCCAAGAAGAGCATAGCATTTTAAGCTTTGGAGTCAGATAAGCCTGGGTTCAAATCTTTTTACAATTACTTATTAGATGACTAAGTGAGAAGGAACCGTCAAATTGCTGACATTGGATTTCTCATTTTGACCTTGTGCAATTATTCTACTTAATGGCCTTGAACCTAACTTACCTCTGCTGTAAAAGGGGGATGATGCTGGGGATTTTTGTTTGTTTGTTTGTTTACATGTTTATTTGTTTATTTTATTTTTTCAGTGTCTGAGATTCGTTGTTTATGCACCATACCCAGTAATACGTACCCTCCTTAATACCCATCACCAGGTTCACCCATCCCTCTTCCCCCCCTCCCTTCCAAAACCCTCAGTTTGTTTCTCAGAGTCTACAGTCTCTCATGGTTTGTCTCCCCCTCCGAAGCTGTTTCTTTTGAAGAGTGATCCTCATTGTAAAACCCAGATCTGTGCCTGCCTGTGTTCCTTTGCCCAACGGTTCTTCTTCCCCCATTCCTGTTCTTTTCTTACTATCTGCCGACTCACAAAGAACTAGCAATAACAAAAAGGTTAAGTGGTAAAAGAAGTCAAAAGTTAAAAAAAAAAAAAAAAAAAAAGAAAAAGTAATCTTCTGGTTGGAAACCTTCCTAGTCAATTTTCTTCCTGGAAGTGCATTTCTACTTTTCTCCTTGAAAATTAGTATGGGAGATTTTTTTTTTTTCTATTATAAACCCCATTCTGGTGAGAAGTGTGGAGTGTTCAACATTCAGAGGATTTTCTAAATGCTTGGTATGCAGAGAACACTGTTGGGGGCTCTTAGGAATGGAATTTGAAGGACTCCGGAAAGGGACGGGTCACACAAAGAATTTCCACGCACTCGGCACTCAACTGACATGTAAACTGACTCAGGACTCCTCTGTGTCAAGATTTAGGAGGATGTCTCCCTAGAGCTAATTGGTTCTCCATAGGAAATAGGGGTGACACAGCTGCATCTTGGGGTTTATGTGCCCGTGCCTTATTAAATCCCAGTTGTCTCCTCACTGACCAAAACTTGCGGGAGGCTTGGGCCATTTCTATCATAAGACACAAGGGAAAGCAGAATTGGCTGTTTCTTTTGGAATAATGACTCAGATCTCAGGAATGTATTCATATTTTTAATAAATACATCAAGTACCTATTATATAGTAATCCTCTTCTGGGTCCCGGATAAATAGAACTAAAGGAGATACAGGCCCCGCCTTCAAGTTGCTTCCATTATCTACAAAGACTTATGTTTGTACTGGGCATAATAGGAGACGAGGTCAGATCATGGAGAACTCTGTGGGCCTCTCTAAAGGAGCACGGCTTGCCTTTTGTCAGGGTAGGGTTCTGAGAAGAGGAATGGTTTGCTTGGGTTTTCAGTTTCATCACATGGTCCAGGAGAGAGAAAATCAGGATCTCCTGGCGGCCAGCAGGGCAGTGGCCAGGGCACAGCAGGCCTTGGCTTTCTCTCCTCCTGCTTTTCTCATCTCTGAAGTGGGGTTTTAGCACCTGCTGACGGAGAGGTTGTGGAGATGAAACAAGAGTGTGAAGTGTGAAGTGGCAGCTTGTCACCAGTGTGACCAGTGGCTGCTGGCTGCCTCAGTCTCCCCAGTGGGATCAGTCTCTGGAGCTGAACAAGAGGGAGAAGCACAGTTTGAAGAAGTAAACATTCATTCTTCTACCCTCCGTACCTCTCTCTGTGTCTAAGAAAGATGCCCCTGTCCTGGGGAAACCCTATCAATGAGAAGTTCCCTCCTCTCTCAGGCTCCTTGATCTGCTGGCCTCAACAGCCAATCTTTTCTAAAAAATAACAGCCTATAGTAAAATCAATTAAAAAAAATTCTAGTCACTCAATGAATGATTGAATGAATGAACAATTGAACCAACAAATGGCTTTAAGCCTGAGCTCTGTTTTTGTTATGACCTAGGAAACCCTCCCTCCCAGAGTCTATTTCTCAACATCTGGGTATTAGATGATGGTCTGACAGGTTTGTTTCAAGAATTCAGTTAGATTGCATGTGTAAGCACCTCCAATATTCTAAAGAGCAATAGAAATACCTTTTTGTTGTCATATATCATAACCCCAAAAGGTGCCCAGCCTAGGAGGCCTTTGGCTGAATGTTAAAAGGATAAATGATGTCTATTTGATTTATTTATTGCCCCATATCTTTTATCAAAAATTTGCATGCCAACAGGTACCCAAGGGTGGTGGGTCCCCATATGGTATGTGGTGTTACTTGTTCTGATGAACTGTCTCTTTTGGCATGTGTTTGAAGTTCATCAGTTTTCCCGCACGTTTGGATTCTGACACTGCTCCTGCTGGAGGTGACCTTCCCCTGCATCCCCATCCTACTGACTGAACTGAGACTTCAGATCTGTCCTTATCTGCATGCAGTCCCCATCTCCTTGGAGGAATCACTAACTCACTTATTCAAGGGAACAACATGCATGATTACAGCAAAGGCCAATAACACAGCAGGGCTAGAACCCCTTAGATGGGGTGACAAGCTTGACTCCAGTCCTCTTGGTCTCCTGGAAGAAGTAGTGGGACTCTGGAATTTCTGTTGCCACCAGAAACCACACACTAATTTGACTATCATTTGTTTGTATCAAGTACCTCTTTAAAGTACAAGTATCCTTGAAGGGTAAATCCTGATAGTCATTCACACCCTGATGCAAATAAATGCTGTTATATAATTTAAAAACAAAAAGTTAAATGGGTGGTGATCTGAAAATAATTTCCATACAGACTAATGTTGTGGTTTTCCTAATTTCCTTTATTTAAATGTTGCCAAGAAGGAATTTTGTTGGAGGCCAGTACATGGAACAACTTATGATTAAATGAAAATAATGCCTCTTAAGAAACTTTTGGAAAGCCTGGATTTAAAAAATTTCAGTGACATGGCAAGGTATATCAGTAATTAAATGAATTTAAGCAAAGGGTTTACCATGATAAATGGCTGGCTGACAGGCAATTACATGGAAAGTGTACCATTTGAGTGGCATTGCTAATGATATTATTTGTGATAATGGCTGGCCCACTGGATTATATCGTTGGGATTACATCATTCTGTTATACTTTCAGGGTAACTATGAAGATGAATTTTCTTTTACAAGAATTTTTGTATGGATTAACTGGGATTCCAACTGTTAAGGAGAGTTGTAATGTATGAAAATATGAGGTATTAGCTTTGCAATAGAATTTAAGGCAATTTGGCAAATATTTCTACTTCATGGTTCACCAGGGTGAATTTGTCAGATCTGGCTAGATGGGTTTGCATACCCCTCCTTCTTCATCTCTTTATGGGTATTGTTAACAAAGTTTGTGTTCAACATAGTTGGTACTCAATCAAAGGAAATGACTTTACAAACAAGAAAAAGACTTTTCTTTGGTCTTGTGTATGAAAAGCTGTGTTCCCTCTCTGGAATTAATAAAAAACTCACTATGAAAACAAATGGACTAACAAGGAGACACTTCACCAGGTCAGAAAGGAGGAACTGAATGCACATTTAAAATCTATTGATGGGCGCCTGGGTGGCTCAGTCATTAAACATCTGCCTTCAGCTCAGGTCATGATCCCGGAGTCCCAGGATCAAGCCCTGCATCAGTCTCCTTGCTTGGCAGGGAGCCTGCTTCTCCCTCTCTCACTGTGTTTCTCTTTGTCAAATAAATATATAAAATCTTAAAAAAAAAATCTATTGATGGGACCGACAGAAGTGAATTCTGACAGTTCCATGGACTAAAGAGATTGAAGTGGGTGGAATGTGAAGACAAAAGATTAAGAAGGAGAGAGAAGGACTTGGAGAGAATTTGGGATAGGTTAGTCAAGAAGGAGACCTAGATCATCTCTTGCAATTTATCATAATTACTTGTGTAATAAATGGTTATGAATTGTTTGCGACATGTATGGTGTAAGAAATATCATATTTCCCTCAATTAAAGTCTAGCTTCCAGTTTCTTTTCCAAGGTTGGCAAGAAGTACAACATTAGATATTTTTTGAGATTCCTTCTTCCTCCTTTGGCTTGAGTCAGGTCCCTGGGGCTTACATAGTCCAGGACAAATGGAGGACAGCTCAGGGGTTCGTTATGGTGACTGCTGAGTGATTCCTGTTCCAGGCTCTATGTGGTCCTTTCAAAGACAGAGATGCTTCTCAAATACCCCCATTCACTTCATGCCAAGCTCACGTTTGAAGCCAATGTGCTTACTGCTGACACCTTAGACATCCTCGTATCGTCTCCCACTGTAGCGTCCTGCCACAGCCAGGGTGTTGAGTATGCACTGGCTCTAATCACCCTTCCCCCTCCACCTCCTTTTTGAACTTAGAGTTTGGACCACCACCTCTTCTCCAGGAAGCATTAGTCTTTGTCAATCACCCTCTCAGCTCACCTGGCTTGGTTTTCTTACAGGGCTTACACATTTGAATACATAACCATCAGTAAAGTTCCTTAGACAAGGAGCTACAAACTCAAGAATGTGTAAGTCGGTTTCTATAAAAGGAAAATCTTTATTGAAAGTGGAACTACCCCATGACCCAGCAATTGCACTACTACTGGCCATTTACCCCAAAGATACAAATGTAGTGATCTGAAGGGCACCTGCACCCCAGTGTTTGTAACAGCAATGTCCACGATAGCCAAATGATGGAAAAAGCCCAGATGCCCATTGACAGATGAATGGATAAAGAAGATGTGACACACACACACATACACACACACAGACAGACAGACACACACACACACACACACACACTGGAATATTAGTCATCAAAAAAATGAAATCTTGCCATTTGCTACGATACAGTTAAAACTAGAGGGTATTAAGCTAAGTGAAATAATTCAATCAGAGAAAGACAATTATCATATGATGTCACTCATATGTGGAATTTAAGAAGCAAAACAGAAGATCATAAGGAAAGAGAGGAAAAAAATAAAAGGAGACAAAACCAGAGAGAAAGGCAAACCATAAGAAATTCTTAATCATAGGAAACAAAATGAGGGTTACTGGAGGGGAGGGTGGGTGAAGGGATGGGATAACTGGGTGATGGATATTAAGGAGGGCACTGGGTATTTTATAAGACTGATGAATCACTGACCTCTACCTCTGAAACCAATAATACATTATATATTAATTAATTCAATTTAAATTTAAAAAAGGAAAAGAAAGAAAAAAGAAAATCTTTAGTTTTGTAAGCAAGTCCACAAAAGAAAGTATATATTTAATATATTATATTAAATTAATATTAAATAATTTATTAATAATTAATTAATAATTAATATTAATATCAAATATATATTTATATAGGTAAAATATATATAGCAAGTATATATACGTATTTATGTTTTTATATAAATAAAAATTCAAAAATTAAAACATCAATTTTTCACTTGCTCACCTCGTTAGATTTGTTTAATTTTATGCCCTTCCCATTAATTTTAGCTCTGATAACACAAGAACTGTGTCTGCATACATGCCATTGTTTCCCTAGTACTGAGTATGTATCAGGTACTCAGTAGATGTTTGTTTAAAGAGGGGCACCTGTCTGGCTCATTAAAAGATGTGTTTAAAGAAGAATAAATAGGTAGGATGAACAGAGTCACAAGGTCATAAAATAGAAAAGGTTTCAGAAAATATTATGGAAAATTGAAGTTTTATTGACTCTAGAAGCCTAGAACTTGAAATAATGAAAAGGACCAGAGGACATGGCTGGAATGAGAAAAGAACATTGCTTCTCTAGGGACCCAACAAGCTGAAATAAAGTGAAGTCTAGATATAGGACAGAAGAGTGACCTAGCTTTGAGGTTTAAGGAAGGTTGATGATGAGCAGGAACTAAGGGCAGGGAAAGTGTTGAAAGATATGCATACTTATTTCAAACACTGACTGAGCTGAGTGAGTCATTTTCACCTATGTGTCTCTTATATAGCTCATCTCTGTAGAAATTTTGCCTTCTGTAGTTACTGACCATAATAAAGTGGAATATACTCATATATAGGACTAAAGTAGAAATCAGTCCCTGAATCCTTTTTCAATTAACAATAACTTAATTGTGACTATACTCACAGAAAATTATCAAGAGAACCTCTCTTTGTCCTAAAGGAACTTGTTTTGTCAGTTGCTAAATTTATATTTTCTGTTTTATATTTATATCCTTATGTTCAAGGATATAAAAGTTTGTAAGAGGTCATTCCTGCAGTCTAGTGTGGGTGAGGATGGGAGGGTAGAGATGGTGTGTGTCGTAAGAAGGAGAGGTTAAACCAGGTGTAGAAAAAACTATAAAACAAGGTTCTCTGATAGGACCACTTAGGTGGGCTTCACAATTAGGCATTCAGAAGGAGAGATTATATTTAACAGAGTGATCATGGAAAATCTGACAGAAGAGGGGGCAAAGATCTGGATGTTGAGTGATTTAAATAGGTAGAAGTAACAGGGAAGAAGGCAGAAAGATATTTCAGATAGAAAAATTAAATGATCTTTTCTCTTGAATAGCTCTGTTTTCCTGGTAATCAATTGAGTAAACATATTGATAGTGTTGTGTGGTTGCCCTACATGATTATTATCTTGTATTTATATACTGTGAATTTCAAAGCCTGGCTGGCGTAATTCCCCTACAATTATGAAGGCCTAGAAGTGGTTTGTGGTCTTTTGGGAGGGCAAGATTTCCCAGAAAAAATAGTGGTGAGATTCTTAGATTTGGAAAATATGAGACATGCATTTTTTGTCTGGTTTTGAGTAATTCCTTCTCGTTAACAGACTGATCTAGGAAGATGGCTGTTATCCTATCCTGTACTTTAGACCTGACTATTTGAACCTCATCCTGCAGAAGGTCATGTCTTGGGATTTATTACTCTTTCCAAGTCCAAGAAAACAAAATCTCACATTACATAATGCAAGAGCATTTTAAAAAAGGATTATTTGTTTATTTATTTATTTGAGAGAGAGCGCTTAAGCATGAGTGAGGTGGGAAGAGGCAGGGAGTAAAGCAGGCATTAAGACTTCTACTGGAGGGATGGGCTTCTAAAGCACCTAGCTCTGAAAGCCAGCAAGCAGGGCTTGTGTCCAGGGGACCCATAGGACTATAACAAATAAAGAAGCACTTTTTAATGGGCCTGGGAATACTTAATAAGAACATAGACCATATGTAGATTCCTAAAGTAACTGTAACTGAATTAATTGGTTGGAATATTTTTGTTATGTGCTGTCTTTATGATTTATCCATACAAATGATGGGAGGTCAATTGTCTTCAGTGATCCTACATTTCCCTTTTTGTGCCTATTAGCATTCATTCTTAACATAGACACTCTGTGTTCTCACATATAGCCTCCAATTTCTTCCAGGTACAATATTATTCCTCCCAGGAATGACATTTCGTTTCTCTCTCTTTTTTTAAAAGATTTTATTTATTTGACAAAGAGAAACACATCCAGAGAGGGAACATAAGCAGCGGGGGTGAGAGAGGGAGAAGCAGGCTTCCCGCCGAGCACGCAGCCCCACGCGAGCAGGCAGCCCCACGCGGGGCTCGATCCCGGCACTCCGGGATCATGACCGGAGCTGAAGGCAGAGGCTTAACCACTGAGCCACCCAGGCACCCCAGGCATCACATTTCTTAAAGGACCCCAGATAGAAGGCACTGAAACTTATCATGACAGAAACAAACGCTAATGATGAAATTCAGGGATTCATGGTGTTATAGACTGAATATTTCCCTTCAAAATTCAAATACTGAAGCTCTAATGCTCAATGTGATGGTATTTGGAGATGGGACTTTTTGGAAATAAATAGATTTAGAGTGGCTCAAGAGCATGGGCGCCTCATGATGGGATTAGTGCCTCTAAAAGAAGAGGAAGAGAGAGAGAGATCTTCTGCTCTGTATGCAGACACTGAGGAAAGGCCCTGTGTGGACCTTAGCTAGGAGGCTGCCCTTTTGCAAGCCAAGAAAAGGGCCATCACCAGATCACTAGACACTGAACCTGCAGGCGTCTTACCCAGAACTCCCAAGCTCCCAAAATGTGAGCAATAAATGTCTGTTGTTTAAGGCACCCAAACTAAGGTATTTTGTTATAGCAGCCCAAGTAGACTAAGAGGAAAGATATCTTTTAGCTGCTATTCTTCTTCCTTTCCTTTTGTTGCATAAAACTTTTATGTTGTTTGTTTGCTTTTTATTTTCTCATATTTAACATGTCTCTTTCTGAATGTTGGGACCGCTTCATGTAACCAACCAAAGTCCTCTTTTCCTGGCATTATATTTACACTTTTTCTACTGATAGGTTGTTCTTTGTTTCAACAGCAACTCTTGGACTACTAGCTCTATTTGCTTATAAATTATCTTATTTGTTTGCCAGGTCAATTGCTTTCTGTGGCAAGCTGTTTTAGGACGTATATCATTTGCAAGTCTCTCCCACAATGTGGTTAGTCCACACACGCAAATAAATTTGGCTGAATTCAGTAAAAACATCAGGTTTCATTATTCTGTGTAACGACGTATGACTCATTTGATGGTGTTCTCAAATTTTTGGTGGTTGGATTTAGTCAGGTGTATATATGACCTATAAGAATTGTTAGCTCATATAAAAACTTAATGGAAGGTTTAAAAAAGTTTTGAAGACATTTACTACAAAGTAAATAAAATTTTCCTTGGCACTTTAACCTACTTTACATTGCTAATAAATTTTAGAATTTAACTTGCAATAAGCTTCCTAAGGCAATCACTTTTGTTCCAGGTACAATGAGAAAGACCAGTGTCTATTTTTTTCTTCTCTTTGAACTCATTTGAACACACTATTATGAAGAGGCATTTAAAAAACATAGCAGTCTCGTATTGAGCAAACCTCAGCTTGATTTATGTAAAATTATTATTAGGTCATTAAAAAAAGATTTTATTTATTTATTTGACAGAGAGAGAGATCACAGGCAAGCAGAGAGGCAGGCAGAGAGAGAGGAGGAAGCAGGCTCCCTGCTGAGCAGAGAGCCCAATGAGGGCCTTGATCCCAGGACCCTGAGATCATAGCTGAGCTGAAGGCAGAGGCTTTAACCCACTGAACCACCCAGGCGCCCTAGGTCATATTTGACTTATAAAAATGGCAACAATATTACTGATAATTATTTTCATAAACTCATTGGTTTTCTCCCTCTAAATTTAATGTTTTCCTTACAAATCAGAAATTAAAGTACCATGCTCATTTACTTCTAGAAGTCCATCGGGTCAATATTGGGCTTTTGCCATTGTCTGGTTAATTGAGTTGTCATATTTTTGTACCTCAAAGTGCACATACCATAAATACATGGATATGTCTCTGGAGAGTGACCATTTTACTTTTCAGGAGTGGACCCACCTGCAAATTCAGGTCAAAATGAAATGCATCAGTAATAATTTGGACACCTTTGTTTTGGTAAGGTCAATAGTCTAGGTCTCACATTGTCTAGGGCTATTTGGGCGAATCCTGTGAATACTCTAGTGCTCAGTCCAGTTCGCAGGACTTATTGAGCTCCTACTGCAACGAGCCAGGTGTTGGGAATCCAAAGACGACTAGGATATAAAAATATGATAATAGTATCACATATTGCCGCATTAAGAGTTAAATAAGGTTGAAGTGCATCTGCAAAAAACCTCCACAGTCATTCTAATAGCAATGAATTAATTCAACAAATATTTATAAAGCACTGCCATAAGCCAGGCACTGTGTTAGGCACTGTGTATCTAGTGAGATACAGCAGTGAACAAGACACACATTCTTCTTGGCCTCCTGGAGAAAAGCACTTAAGTGACATGTATTTAGTAATCAATATATAGCTATTTGTAATTGTCTTCAATTTGTTTTGCTCACTGTTACAGGTATGAGCTCTCTGGAATAGAAATCTGATTATGTTACTCTCCTTGCTTAATAATCTTCAGTGACATTCTTGTTTGTAATGAAAAAAGATTGAATTCCTTAGTATGGGTTTGTACTCTGATCCTAGATGAATTTTCCAGTCTCTACTCTTTCTTATGTGTTCTGTGTGGGCAAACAAGTATACTTACTGATCCCAAACATATGCTTTTCTGCCTCTCTATGCCTTTGCTCACACATTCCCTTTGACCTGCAAAGTCCTATGCCTATTACCAGACACAGTTCAATTAATTGTGTTTCTGTAGCTCTTTGTAGACATCCACTGCATAATATATTCGTGGTATTTTTTATGTGAGTCTCATGGGCTAGAACACTCTCTGAGAACTCTCAACTGGATGCATATTAAGCTTAAACTATCCTCCTTGCTGACACGTTCTATCCTCTAGGGGATTACTTTTGTTTCTTAAAACAACAAAATGGTGTCTCATCTTTACAAGAAATTCTACATATAATGTCTCATCAGAAACTTAGAACTATGTTGTGGAAGATTCAGGATGAGTAGAATTGTGTCCAATTTACAACCAAGGACTGTGAAGCTCAGATCTGTGGCGTGTTTGATTCAAAATAATCAAGAAAGTGCCGGGACTGTGATTGTTTTACATTATTATCTCTGTCCACTGACATTCGTTTTTCTATCTGTCTCCACCAAGACACTCATACAACTTTCTTCCCACAAAATTGTAGTCGTAGCAGAAGTGGGACCTCTGTAAGTAAAAAGCCATGACTTTTACACAGGATTGAATACACAGTGACTGAATAGTATAGCCTTCCTGTTGCCTGTGAGTCTGGAGCACTCATTCCTCTGAACTGTGACTTCCACTACTGCTGCTGCCCATTTCTCCTGCCTTAGGGAAACCATCTCTCAGTGGCTTCACTTCAGCCACTCCTCTTGGACAGGTGTTGGTAGCCCAGTTCTTAGAATTGGGCCTCCTTAGAATGGGGAGTATTTATCCAGAGAATGAGATATTGTGTTTCCAAAAGGTAGCCTGAGGACATTGGGTGGGCCTCGCTGGGCCAAACTCAAAGTCAACGCTTGACAGCAGTGATCAATTTAGGGCTGCATCTGAATATTTTGACATCTTCTTACTTTAGGATGGGTTTTCTGTGTTTTGGTGGGTATTTCCTACTCAGGTTGGACAACTCTTTTACACATAGTGTATGAATCTTGAACCTTATATCACAATCCTCTTCATTATTTTTCCAAGGGGCTTTAAGGGTCTGAGTCATGTAGATATTTTATTTAATTTTATTTCAAAAGCACTTATTAAACACCTATTATATCTCAGGCACTATGCTAGATTATAGAGTGTTTTATCTTCTTGAGATGGCAGGGTTATCCCAATTAGCCCTCTGTTATCAATGAGGGATCCTAGACTCTGTGCGGTAACAAAGTCAGGAACTCCTGAGCTGGGGCTGAAATTTAGGCCTGTCTAACCCATGCTCCTTCCCAGGATGATCACCTCCATAATCTACAACCTCTCTAGATTTCTGAGGATTTAATGAGCACAAATGACAGTACCCTGAAGCTAAGCTTTTAGAATTTACTGGGGGACTACTCCTTTTATGACTGCAAATGTCAGTAGAATATAGGATTTGGAGGACAGTGTCAATGGCCATAAAAGGCAGACCCCTGTGCATAGCTCAGTTTTGCTCCCCCTCTTTAACTACAAATGTAGGGGAAAGACTGGTTTTTATAACCTAACTTTCTAAGTGACTTAAACTTCCTTGAGCGCTTCTTATTTTCTTTACTCTCATGAGCCCTCTAAGGACTAACATGTTAAAAGTTATGATGATTCTTTCCAGATGCTGGAGTTTTGATTGCAAGTAGAATAGGAGTAGCTGAGTGGTGGTGGAGTTGGCGTAGCCTATGGAAAATGTTCAGACAACACATGAAGACCTGCCAAGTCTCTTGCAATGTTTTATTTGTATTGATGTGTATTTGGCTCAGTTGGCTCTGCTTGAGGTTTTGGGGCTGTTTGGAATGACCAGGCAAAAGAACTGTGGGGTCTCCCTCCCCATTCCTGTGAGTCCTGAGTATTGAGGAGAGTAAAGATATCAGCTCTGCCTTTAGGTAAGAGAGTGAACAAAATATGCACTGTTGATGAATATGTTAAGTATCTTAAGAAATTGCTTAATTTGGAAAGTAAATGAGAAATCAGATTGGAGGGAAATTTCAGCGTGCTTAAGTGAATACTTGCCTCTGAAATTACCACCATGTGATTTAAGAAAATCATGAATTCACTGTGAAATCATATAATTCATCAAATTTTATCTTCTTTTTTTAAAAAAGGTACAGGTCTTACTCATTGTTATACTTCATGGAGATTCCGTGCCTTCCTTAAGAGTATGTTTCCATTTATTTCAGAGGTAACTGCTCAGCCTGCCTCTCCATCTCTCTTGGACTTCCTAATGGGAACCAAATTTTGATCCATTAGTTCCCCTGCAGAATTACCTTGTGGGTTTAGAAGCTGCCATATATCAGTAAAACTGGTAGCAATTTTGACTGTGACCTTGTTTCCATTTTTAAGTAAAATATATTTCATACATATTTCTGCTTGTTGCAGAAACATGTTTGTTACCCAATTTTGGTCTAATTTCTAATTTGACTTAGTCCTTTCAACCATGAGAGAGGAGGGCAGATATCACAAGGGAGTGTGGATGTGTTCAGTTCAGAGTTAAACCTCTACCTGAGAATCATTTGTCTTTTGATTTCTGTTCTATGAGAGACAGAAAGGAGCTGTATGTTATCAGTACCATACTTAAGTTGTCCAGGTGATGTTTTTCTTACTCTAAAATCACCTTCAACTTTTCTGATATTGGGAAGTTATTCTGTGTAACAAAGTCAAAGTGCAGAAAATATTCTTTGTGTATAGTTTTGTTGAAATAGTGATCAGCAAATCCCAGACATCTTTTTGGAGTCTCTAGGAATTCTGGACTCAAGAAGAAAGAACCATTTGGAAAACAATTTTCCAAAACAAAAAGTCTTCCAAAACAGGCAACATGACAAATGGAAAAACTCTGGAGTCAGACAAGTCTGGGTTTGAATCCTGCTTCTGCCACTTACTAACCATATAACCTTGGCCAGATTATTTCACTTGAGGAGCTTGTTTCCTCTTCTGTAAAACGATAAAGTAAATATATACTTTTCAGAATTATTATAAGAAATCAACATATGCAAATTTAGACAAGAGAAAGCCTCTCAATAATTGGAAAACATTTAAAAATATAATATGAAAATCATTACTGCATAAGTTAAATTTGCACTGTGAAGCATGCTAGCTACATAAAGCATAAGATTAATGCTATGCAGCCTAAAATGTGGATATGGATCTTTCTCTCTATTGCTGTAGCTGTAAATCATAATACTAACAGCTGTCATTTATTGTGTTCTTACTCTATACTAGGTATTGTATAAACATTATGTCATTTAATCTTTAGAACTATTCTATGGGTAGTTTATGTGATTCTAAACAATAAGCTTAGCTGAAATAAATGAACATTTAAAATGGGGAATGAATCTTGGAACACTGGAAAAAAATTTAAGTAACAATAAAAAAATAGTTTACTTTGTCATTGTGCAGACATAGCCATTGAATTTTTATAAAAATAGGTTAAGCTAAATCAGGTTTGCTCACAGACCTTAGAAATTAGTGATTTAGCCAAGTAGGAAAAACTCCAAGAAAAAGAGTTTTTTTTTTTTTAAAGACTTTATTTATTTATTTTGACAGGGAGAGAGAGCACAAGCAGGGGGATGTTGCAGATGGAGAGGGAGAATCAGGCTCCCCACTGAATAAGGGACCTGATGCAGGACTTGATTCGGGATCAAGTGATCAGCATCATGACCTGAGCCGAAGGCAGACACTTAACCAACTGAAATACCAAGGTGTCCTTCTAGGAAAAAGAGTTGTAAATAGAATCTGAATGTTTTATTAATTTTTCAAACAGGTGTGTCTTTGAAAAGATAAATTCTAGAACCAACCTATCATGTTTTCTAGGACTGTGAACAATATGAATCGAATGGTGTTAGTGAGCTCCATGAAACCAGAAGTTGCTTCGAACTGCCCATTGCTAGGCATGGTTGCTTGAAACAGGTACTTAATACCCACTTAGCAGATACTTAGCATAGTAGGTACTTAATGGTGCTTATTACATGAAGTTTTGTTGAATAAATAAATAAGTTTTTAATACAGAAAAATATGCCTTTTTGAAAGTCATTAAGATAATTTTTTCTCATAATTTTAAAGCTTTCTTTTTTATTTTTATATTTTAAAGATTTTATTTATTTATTTACTTACTTATTTGAGAGAGAGAGAGAGGGAGAGAGTGAGTGACTGGGGTGAGGTACAGGGAGTGACAGAGGGAGAGGGAGAAGCAGTCTCCAAGCTGAGCAGGGAGCCCCATTCAGGGCTCGATCCCAGGACCCTGAGATCATGACCTGAACCAAAGGCTAACAATTAACCAACTGAGTCACCCAGGTGCCCCAATAATTTTAAAGCTTTCAAAATGTTTTAAGTAGTTGAATTTAAAGCTAATCTGAGTTTTTCCAAATGAACATTGGATTTTGTCTTTTTTAATTTTTAAATTATTTTTTCAAAGTAAGAAAACACATACATAGGAAAATCTCATATTTAAATTATGTATGTAAGTATATGAAATGCTATAATTTATAAAACTAGCTATATCATGAATAGCCAAAGAAAGGGAAATGATAAAATTTGAAACATTCCAATGAGCTTAAATTTTGAATATAAACTAGTTTTTACATTTTCTATTAATGTTCTCTGGGCTATAGATATAGTAAAATAAAAAGAATAACAAACATAGCTAGAATATTACAGCACATATTATGTTGTAAGCCCTGCAAAGTGTTTTATATGCATTATATTTCTTAATTCTCACAACAACCCTGTTAGACAAGTATTGCTATCTTTCCTATTTTGCAAATGAGAAAACTGAGGCATGAATATCCAGTGACTTGCCCAAGCTAACATACCCAGCACGCAGCATAAACAAGTTTGGAGCACAGCTTTCTTTGGCTCCACATCCCGTAATCCTCCTTGTCTATTGTGCCCAGATTTCAGCCTGAGCTTGTTGGGTACAATTCCTATAGGAACTTGTCCCCACCAAGCATAGGGGTGGGGTCATTGATCAATATATTGAGCCAACTAGTAAATACAGCTGCCCCTTGAACAACACAGGGGTTAGGGGTGTTGAGCCCCATGTACTTGAAAATCCACTCATAATTTTGACTCCCCCCAACCTAAACTATTAATAGCTTACTGAAGATAACATTCTTACTGTTGACTTACAGATAACATTCAATTAACAGGTATTTTGTATGTGATATGTATTATATACTGTATTCCTACAATAAAGTAAGCTAGAGAAAAGAAAATGTTAAGAAAATTATAAGAAAAAGAAAATACCCTTACAATACTGACTGTATTTATTTAAAAAAAGAAAATCCGGGGCGCCTGGGTGGCTCAGTAGGTTGGGCGACTGCCTTCGGCTCAGGTCATGATCCCGGAGACCCGGGATCGAGTTCCACATCAGGCTCCCTGCTCGGTGGGAAGCCTGCTTCTCCCTCTTTCACTCCGCCTGCTTGTGTTCCCTCTCTGGCTGTGTTTCTCTCTGTCAAATAAATAAAATCTTTAAAAAAAAAAATCCGGAGGACCTGGGTGTCTCAGTTGGTTAAGCATCTGCCTTTGGCTCAGGTCATGATCTCAAGGTCCTGGGATGGAGCCTTGAGTGGGGCTCCCTGCTCAGCAGGGAGTCTGCTTCTCCCTCTCTTTCTACCACTCCCCTCTCTCCCCACCACCCCTGGCCCCTGCTTGGGCTCTCTCTTTCTCTCTCTCTCTCTCTCAAAAAAAAAAAATCCATGTAGAGGTAGACCCATGCAGTTGAAAGCCATGCCATTCAAGGGTCAAATGTAACTTGTACTCCCTAAGTGTCCAAAATTATTTGCTCTGGTAGAGGGAAGATCCATATACCTTCTCAAGAGAATCAGAAGAGGGAACTCCAGATGAAAAGAAAATTGTTATGTGCAAAAACTAGAAGCTCCATTTTGAAACTGAAATGGATTTTTTTTCTGAGCTATTATGGAGCCAAGCTGAATACCAACGAGCCTCATAAACCTTGGGGTCAGTTTCCTGACTTAGCATTGTTGCTCAGTCCAGGCATTCTCAAGAAGCACAACTGTTCCAATATTTCACTGTGTGCTGCCATACCGAACTGAGGTGCTGCTGTGGTTTAGAATCTGTAACAGCCCTGAAAACCAACGCAGCATCATTTTTGTAGGTTAATTAATGCAAAATTCCAATTCCTTTTGCCTTATTCCAAATGGATCTTGTGTGAGAGCAAGAAAATTTAAATACAAAGATGATTTTTTTATGCAACATTAAAATTTTCATTATATCCAAAAAACCCAAAACATTGGATTTTTCATTATATCAAAGCAAGCATTAAAATTAAAAGGACAACACAATAATAGTAATATAAATATTTTTCCCCTCACGGCATTTATAATGTCTTTTTTTTAAAATTTAATTTATTTATTTGACAGAGGGAGAGACAGTGAGAGAGGGAACACAAACCAGGGAGTGGTAGAGGGAGAAGCAGGCTTTGTGCCAAAGCAGGGACCCTGATGTGGGGCTTGATTCCAGGACCCTGGGATCATGACCTGAGCTGAAGGCAGATGCTTAACTAGCTGAGCTGCCCAGGCACCCCTATAAGTTTTTTTTTTTTTAAGATTTTGTTTATTTGACAGAGAGAAACACAGCCAGAGAGGGAACACAAGCAGAGGGAGTGAGAGAGGGAGAAACAGGCTTCTCGCTGAGCAGAGAGCCCGATGTGGGACTTGATCCCGGGTCTCCGGGATCATGACCTGAGCCAAAGGCAGTTGCTTAACCAACTGAGCCACCCAGGTGCCCCTATAATGTGTTTTTTTTATACTATATTAGCCTCTATACTATAACATATTTCAAGTAAGAAACAATAATGGGGTGGTGAGGAGATGAATTCTACTTCTTGGTAATGTGAGAAAATTGATTTTGAAAAATGCAACTAGTTTAGATATCTGTTCATGCACATTTAAGTATAATTTTCTTTAAATACATTCAATTAACTAAACCCAATTGCCGTATCTTGTGTCTTTGTATCTTTATTTTTTATAATAATGTGAATGGAGTCAATTATCTTATGTTTCCTGTAATAATATTTGAGAAAGTCAGACCCAAGTAGAATTGTCAAAAAAAGATACAGTATTTTATTAACTATGCTGTCAAAATGACACCTATATTTATTTGACTACTGCTCCTCAGAAAGAACTAAATGGATTTACACACACACACACACACACACACACACACACTCACCCTCAGGCTTAGCAAAAGCAAGAGACTCCCAGCCTAATAGGTAATTGCTTTGGAAATTTATGTTTCTAAAAAGGGGAGGGGACAAAATACAAACACTATTTCAACCATAACTAATTGAAAACAGTTGGTGAATGAGACAATTTTCGTAAAAAAGAGTGAGTTGCAACACTTGAAATGACTGGTGTAGAATTCAGAAAGGAGTCCAAGGAAGTAAATATTTCTTTGTGGGCAATTTACTTTAGCCAGACAACTCTGTGAAGAATGGTAGTATCCAGAAAGTTATTTTCTTTGAGATAAGCCGATAACCAGCCTTTTAAGGCAGTAGTGTTCTCTGAAAAACAAACAAAAAACAAATACAGAAAATCCTTTGGCACTTAAAAGATATTGACTCTCTGAGCAATATTTTTTCCTAAGCAGTGGCCTACCCAATTATATACAATTATTAGATATTTTAATAATTCAATTTACGTCACTGAAATATGATAATAGTATGGACAAGGGGGAAGGGATGAGTCTTACGGGAGAGCAAATTTTTTTTTTAAAGATTTTATTTATTTATTTATTTGTCAGAGAGAGATCACAAGTAGGCAGGCAGAGAGAGAGGAGAAAGCAGGCTCCCCACTGAGCAGAGAGCCCGATGCGAGCCTCCATCCCAGGACCCTGAGATCATGACCTGAGCCCAAGGCAGAGGCTTTCACCCACTGAGCCATCCAGGTGCCCTGGGAAAGATTTTTAAAACCTTTCTGAGGGCAGTTTGTTAATACTCTCAAAAGCCTTAATGCATGTACGTAATTTGGCTCGGCGATTTCACCTTTTATGAAATTATGCAGAGGAAATAATCAGCTAACCAGATAAAAATTGTCAACTATATTTCAACTAATAAGGAAATTGTTAAAAAAAAAAGGGTACATCTATTCCCAAGAATTCTATGCAGCCAAGTTCTGAGAAATATTTCTTGACATAGAAATAATAGTTATATTTTGATGTTTTACTAAGGGAAGAGAAGAACCGACAAAAAAAAGTATATAGAGTAGATACCACTTAAATAAAAATAAAATGAATATATCCCCCTGAGGAGGAGGAACTTGATAAAATGCAAACCACAGTAGGAAAAACATAGTTAATTTTGAAAATGACTGAGATGTGTTATAAACTCCCTGCTGAAGTTGGGAGCTGGGGCTGGAATAGTAGAACCTTCTGAGTTGACTCAAAGATTTGAATTTATCTGCATGGTTAGTAGCTATAGGTTCATATTTGGAGTCACCCCAACCTCGGTATTATTTCACAAACATTTTGTATCAGAACACGGATTAGGTTAATTTGGAAAAATTTTATATATGAAATTCTCAAATGATTAATCACCAGGGACATTAAGCCTCCCCCCCTCTTTTTTTTTTGAAAGGTAGAGAGATGGCGGCAGGGAGGAGCAGAGGGAGAGGGAGTGAGAGAATCTAAAAGCAGTCTGTGCTGGGCTCCACTGATGTGGGGCTCCACCTCACAACCCTGATATCATGACCTGAGCCAAAATCAAGAGTCACACGCTTAACCAGCTGAGCCACCCAGGCACCGCCCAAGATTTTTTTTTTTTAATGTGGGACTTTGCACTCTATAAATAATTTCACCTGTGTTGTCCTTTATATACTTCCTTAGGCCACGTATTTACTGCCACCAGCTGTCAACTTGTCAGCCCCTTTGGTTTAGGGAAACCGCCACTTCTTTTAATGGCACATTCTTGAAACTACATGTATCGCAAACTGTCTGGTGTTGAAAGAAACTTATGGGGTGTGAGTTTTGGATTTGAAAAATTAGCTTGGATATGAAATCATGATGTCATGAAGGGTTTTCCATGCCAGTAGGTAAACAAAGATGTGAGCTGCCTTGGTGGATTTCAGCATTCAAAGCTGTCATGGAAACTTACAGTGCTTGTCCTAGAGACAGGGTCCCTTTTCTGCTGCACTTGAAAAGCAATGGCCAGGTCAGAGAGTCAGAAATGGAATGGCCATGCACTGAAGAAAAGAATATCTGGTTTCACAAACCTTTACGTGGAACTTGTCAGTATCGCGCCCCAACTACTGATTTGTTCCGAGAGCCCTGCTTCTACCTGTACTTCAGTCATTTTTGCCAGTGTGCTTATTTATAAGAAGCTATTTTACTTTGAGGCAATGTCAGATTTACAGAGAAATGCAGGAAGAGTACAAAAAATTTTTTCCCCTGAATTATTAGAGAGCAATTGCCTTCTTGATGTCTCATCATCTTTGGGTACTTTAGTGTATTTCCTGCCATTGTGGATATTCTCCTAATGGACCACGAAGAAAACCCACCAAATTAGGAAATTAAAACTGATGCATTCCCTCCTCAAACATCTTGCAAGTTTTATTGAATTATCTATTGAATTATTTTGAAAATGCTTGTCATGAAAGGTTCCAGGTCAAAAATCTTACATTACCTTCAGCTGTCATGAGGGCTTCTTTAGTCTTCTTCAGGCTTTTCTCACTTTCCCCTGGATGTTCATGACCTTTGAAGATTACAGAAAAGTTATTTTGTGGAATGTCCTCAATGTATGTTTCTCTTGTTTTCTACTAATTGGATTCAGCTTGTGTCTTTGGCAGGAATATCACAGAAGCGATGCTGGGTTCTTGTCATTGTTTCCCATCATAATTTCTCTTTGTCCCATTATTGATGATGAGATCATCCATCATTTGGTGATCTTTGATCATCTGATTAAGAAGGTTTCTGCCAGCGTATCTTTGTAATCACTGTTTGTGATTAAGGAATATTTTGTAAGGAAGTATTTTGAGAATAGCTATACTTCTATTCCTTATCAAATTTTCTTCATTCCTACATTACTTTTTCCTCTTTTCCTTCCTATCCATCTCAGTATGAATGTCTGAATTCCTGTTCTATTTGAAGGACTATAATATATTTCTTTTGTTATTTATTTTTAAAATTTATTTTATTTTTTAAAGATTTTATTTTATTTATTTGACAGAGAGACACGGCGAGAGAGAGAATACAAGCAGGGAGCATGGGAGAGGGAGAAACAGGTTTCCCACTGAGCAGGGAGCCCAATGTGGGGCTCCATCCCAGGACCCCAGGATCATGACTTGAGCCCAAGGCAGGTGCTTAACAACCGAGCCACCAGGAGCCCTTATTATTTATTTTGAAGCTTAAATTATCCCTTCATTTCATTGGGGGAATCTTTTTCAAGGTGGCACCTATGTGTTTTGACATACCCATCATACTTTGAACACATCCTTACTTTTCGGCAAGAAGAGGTTCCACGTTCATCTTGTATTTTCCCCGCTTCAGCCCTAGAGTCATCCATTTCTCCAAGAACTTCTGGTCGCTTTTATTAGAGAATGGTATTTAGAAATCAAAATCTTGGTGCTGGGTAAGCTCATTACTGCCATTGCAGTGGTACTATTCCCATCTATTGATAGATCAATTTATCTTATTAAATATATATATATTAATTTACAGAAAACTTAAAAAAGTTATCCAAATAGTCCTAGCTTGTTTTACTAAGTGAATATTTTAACTTACTCTCTAGTTTGATAAAAACCAGCTAATTTCTCAATTCTTCATATATTAGCTTTGTCCATTCAAGATGCCTGAGGGGTGTGTGTGTGTGTGTGTGTGTGTGTGTGTGTGTGTGTGTGTGTGTCCCAGCATTGAACATATATATTCGTCTTTATTTTTGTGTTGACACTACGAGTTTACAGAAAGATCTCCAATTCTAATCTAATGTCACAGGATTCATGCCAATTTTTTCCTCTTTCGGTATTTGTGACTCACTTCACCAACTCTGAGAAATCGAGCTCCCAATACCTTCAATATATTTATTTATTTGCTCAGTTCTCCTGGATATAACCAGTCTCTACTGCCAAGTGTCCTTGTTCTACCTACCTGGTTTAGGCTAGAAACAAGGCACCTTATCTTGCTTGGGCCTTGACACCCCATCCTGTACTGCACCCACATGTAGACCCTCCTTACTCCATTTGTCTCTGACACCTGCACCTGGGCACCCCTTTACGTAAATACCTTCTTTACCTTCTCAGGCTTTGGATGCAGTTAGGTGATGGCTCCAGGGCCATTAGGAGTCCTCCATTTGTCTATTTTCTCTCTTCACCAGCGTTGAAGCAGAGTATAAAATTATTCTGGTGACCTGCATGGCACATAGGATTGCAGACTCTCTGCCATTTGTTGGCCACCAGCATCATTTTGTGAAAACATCATCTGGATTTCCAGGATCTTTCCGGGATCTTGCTGTAGTCTGATATTAGCACCTCTTGTTGCAATCATTCAATTGCTATGCATATTCTTACTATAATGAATAGGATATAGTGCTGGTTTTATAGTTTCCTTTACATAAGTAACAGTAAACAAAGCGTGACTTTTAGAAAATTATAACTCCCTTTCCCCCAGTCATTCAGAATTAAAGACTTTAGGGATGCCTGGGTGGCTCTGTTGGTTAAACATCTGCTTTCGGCTCAGGTCCTGATCCTGGGATCCTGATATCAAGTCCCGCATCAGACTCCTTGTTTGGCAAAGAGCCTGCTTCTCCTGCTGTCTTCCGCTCCCCCCCGCTTGTGCTCTCTCTCTCTGTTTCTGACAAATAAATAAAATCTTAAAAAAAAAAAAGAATGAAGACTTTGTAAGTGAAAATATTAGCCTTACCCAGAGTTATAATACGAGTTTCACTGGACAACTTGGTCCACAAATTTGTGAAATGTAGATTCTTACAGTAGTATGTTTGCTACCAAGAAGCATAGAAGAAGAGGGCCAGCATGAATTTGGCTTTAGGGGAAGGAAATAAAATCTAATGGCAGGTTCTCAATGTCCCATATTGTTTGCTGCATTCATTCAAGCAATCTTTATTTCTGATGATGTAATGTCACTTGGTATTTACATTATTTTTTTATATGAAGCACACTGATTGCTTTTTAAAACCAATTCATATATTTCCACTCTATGCCTGGATAGCTGAGCAATAAATAGCACTGCATGTCTTATGCAGATAGAGTTATTAGGATTTGCCTATGTGATGTGATGTAGATTAAAGAGCAGTTAACTGTTTTTTTTTTATCAAGTTAGAGAGGAAGTTAAAATTCTCATCTAATAAAACAACTTAGGACTATTAATTTGGAGAACTATTTTAAATTTTCTGTACATTATAAAGTTCTAATGTAGTTATTGCTTTTGCTAGAGAGCTAAACCCTGCTACAAAGCTGATGTAAATTTTATGGCTGAGCTTCATATTGGTAATAAACTATTGGACCATAATATTCATTATGAAAACAAGTTACTCAGCTGCTTAAAGAAAATACTATGACGGCATGTTGAAAACAGGCACTTATTAAGTAATTATGTTCTGGAAAAATGAGAGATAAAGCCAACATTTTAAAAAAATAAGATTGTGTTTACATTTTGTTGTTTAGTTTAGCAAATTAATTTATATCCTAGACATAGGGATGGGATATTAAAGAACTAAAGTAAAATAGTAGAGGAATAGAAAGGTTTTTAGACTATTAAAGGGGTTAAAATCATTAATATAGAGAAAAAAATTATTCTATATAATTACATTCTTAAGTGAATTGCAGGGATTTTATTATGTTGGTATTGATAATACATATGTCAACCTGTCTTATCCCTGGCCTTGGTTCTTGAGTTTGGCCAAGAGAGAATTCAGAGCCAAACTCTTAGGTGTGCAAGGGTTTAATGGAAGTTTAAGCAAAAGTACACTCTAAGGTTGGGAGAGCAGGCAGGCCCAGAGGTGGCAGCTCTACTGGGGGTCAGGGTTGTCTTTACTTTTGATGTTTGGATAGGGTATGAATCATAATCATCTCAGGGACTCCTCCTACTGGTTGGGAGAGGAAGTTTTTGGCCCTATATGGTCCTTCTGGTAACTGTCATGGAAGCTGTTCTTTGCCTAGGGGTAGGAGGAGGAGTGGGGAGGATAAAAACCACGGTGTAAGTATATTATAATGAAGCTATAGGTTACTGTAGGGCAATGGTCCTAGGGAAGAATACATGTGTATCCCCTGGGATCTGTCAAAGCTGTTTGGAACTTGGTCTCTGTCCTTTATCATTCAGAAATCACTTGTTCCCTGCTCATATCTAGTTAACTGCCTACTCGATCATATAGACATTATGGTAGTTACTTTGGTTTAAATCTCAAGTATTATCATATTGTAGTACCTAGTACTACATGGGGTTGTGTGTGTGTGTGTGTGTGTGTGTGTGTGTATATATATATATATATATATATATATACATATATATAAATGTTTCTTGAGTTTCAGTAAATATATATTGGCAATGGTAACTATTTAGACTTAGTGAAGATTTAAACTTGAAAATATATATCAGAAGCTTGCTCACTGTCAATGAAAATTCCTTTCAAAATGTTATTAACATGTCTACAGGTGCCTGGTAGTTGGTCAAGCTTCCAACTTTTTGTTTCAACTTAGGTCATGATCTCATGGGCTGTGAGATCAAGCCCCAGGTTTGGCTCCATGCTCAGTGGGGAGTCTGATTGAAGGTTTCCTCCTCCTGCCCATTTTTCCATGCTTGCATACTCTTTCTCCAAAATAAATAAATCTTAAAAAAATGTTATTTACAAGCTTAAGATCTTAAAGTATTTTCAGGTATTTTTTTTTTAAAGATTTAATTTAATTTATTTATTTGACAGAGAGAGAGAGAGAGAGATCACAAGTAGGCAGAGAGGCAGGCAGAGAGAGAGGGAAGCAGGCCCTGCTGAGCAGAGAGCCCGATGTGGGACTCGATCCCAGGACCCGGAGATCATGACCTGAGCCGAAGGCAGAGGCTTAACCCTCTGAGCCACCCAGGCGCCCCTATTTTCAGGTATATTAATGAATTAGAAGTTAACATGTCTCTTAAGAAGTAAAAATATTTCATACATATCAAGACAACTTGTTACAGAGGATAGCTTTCCAAGCATACAAATAGGTTGCCAAACAGAAAGTTTACAATAAATTATAATCAGAGAGACCATCTGTGCCCTAACGTATGAGTCTTGTAATTATAGGAAAAAAGCCTGCAGAGAGAGGAAAAGCATGAAGCGGTTTTATGGATCATGGAGCTCAGAAGGAAACCAGTGCCCAGGACTTAAACTTTACAGCAATGAGCAAGGTAAGTGAAGAAAGTTGTTGCCTGGCTGTTTGTTCTAACATTCGATTCTTTAGGGTTCTCCATGGGCACATTTGTTTATGTTGTGAATCAGTGACTAGCAATTCAGTATTGTATGGACAAGAAAACAATAAGAACAGCAACAATTAAATAACCCAAGGGATTTCCATCAGTGCTCTCTCAGCTCCTTTCAGGAAAGCTCCAGTCTGTTGGCCTGTTTTGTCTTCTCTCTGGGGACTTTTTTTCTTCAGATCCTAACCAATCAAACGATTGTACATGTTTTCCTTCCCTTAAAGAACAATGTAGCCACCCATCCTTGTTAATGCTTTCAGCAAAATGAATAATAAAAGAATCCTTGGAAGCAGAGAAGAAAAGGAAAATTTATGAGAGAAAAGCCCACCCACCTTTCTTGAAGAGAGAGGACACTTTTTAGAATTGGCTCTTCTTTTGCTCTGAAGAGACACCAAAAGAAAGAAAGGAATCTATGGGAATGTGAGATGACTAAACTCATCTGTGTTTAGTCTTTACAATAAGCTTTGCTGGTTTGACTTGTGAGGGATAGAAAGAGCTTGTTTGAAGCCAATTAGGGAGCTATACTTCACAACAATTTCTTGGTGAAGCAAGAAATGACTGTAAACAGAACAAATAGTGTTTATTAAGACCAAGACAAATATTAAATAACCAAACAGCTGTGTACACATTTTACTCTCTTTATGCTTACACGGGACTTTATGCACTCCACACAGTAGGGGAAGGGAACTAACTTATAAGTGTTTATTATGTTCCACATACTATGGCAGACATTTTATTTAAATTATTTCTTCAACTCTGAAATACCTCTTAAATTATTATGGCACGTTACTTATTGAATTATTATGATTTTTTGTGAGGATTAAATGAGATAAAGTAAGTCAGATCTGGTACATTAAATTCTCACAACAGCCCTATAAATCTCAGCAAGGTTAAAATGACCCAGCCAAGGTCATAGAGTTAGAATGTGGCTGAGTTGGTGTTCTCATCCACACTCCCACTGCTGCACTATATGACTATACAATAATGCATTTGCTGGCTAATTTTCTACCATGCATGTGATAGGAGAGATCTTGGGCCAGAAATCCCAAGCAGAAGTATGTTATTGTTAAACAAAAATCTATTCTGAATAATAATTTGTAGTTACTGGGAGAAGCATTATTTTTATGCCTCTTCTACTCTTGAAGTACAATGTTTTGCAAATTGCTTAATTTCCTTTTTGTAAGCTGAGTGCTGCAGGCAAGCTATGTTTTTCCACTGGCAAAGTATTTCTAAATCCATATGTGGAGATTAAGTATGAGGAAATTTGATATCCCAAACTTTGTATAATGAAATGAATGTGACACTTATCTGGGAATTTTGTGTTCTCATGATGATTATTTAATTTTTCTAAGCCTTCATACGTGGACTCCCTTAAACCGCTTCTTTGATAGAATGGTATGCTACATAGGCAGAGATGTGAGTAGAACTTAATATTCATAGAGATGTCAAAGCTGTGGTTTTTAGTCCTAATATTATTCATGGTATTTTATGATGCAAACATTAGGGAAGGTGCAGAAATACCAGGTGAAATTGTAAAGAACTTAGGAATAAAACACTGATGATGGCAAAAGTGATGATTAACCCATAGTTAATTCACTTACGTATACCCTTAAATGTGTAGATTGCTTTGTGTAGTATAGGGCTTCCAGATTATTCACAAAATGAAAAAGATAGTACTAGGGTGTCAAATCTAGATTACCTCTTATTTTATGGAACTAGCCATTGACAATGACTTTTCATCAATTTTGCCTAGTGTCATTGGTTTTAGCATTATCTGTGATAATATGGTGCTACACAGTTATTTCTTTATTTAATTATTATTTATTGCCTATGATACTTAGACTTTAACCAAATTGCCACTTTCTTTAGGAGTTTAAATTCTCTGCACTAAATTCTTCCATTAGACATATATAATATTTTTTTCATTAATGATGGGCAGAAAAAAATGGGGTAAAAGGAAAGAAAAAGAGAGAGGAAGGAATTGGCAAGAAAATCTCCGTTTTCTATCTTCATGTTACTAGGAAAAGCATGACACTTCTTTAATTTGTATTTGAAAACAACAAAAAAGCTAGCTTTTATATTTTAATTAGTTTGGGAACCTAAGGATAGGGAATAAGTTTTAAGTAAATTCAAAAATTGCCTATTTCTAGGAAAAAATATATTAAAAATGTATTAAAAGATTATTAAAATACTTTAGACAGTTGAAAAATGCCTCTGTGAACATTAAATAGTTCTTACAAAAATTTTGGTTATTTGTACATAAATGAGAAACATATTAATTAAATTTCACACAAAATAAACATGACTTAAAAAATTAAATGCAAAAAAATACTTGGCAAAAGTTATTTGGGGTTTGGTAAAACATGAAATGTGTTTTGGGTTTGGTAAAGCCACAGACATTTGAAAAATATCTTGAAATAATCACCAAACCCAAAGTGTTCCTAAGTTAACCCACTCTTTAGAAACTTTTTATTGTGATGATGTCTCTGATGATTGATCACTTATTTCTTTTACTGAAGAAAAATATCCAATCATGAGAAATTCAAGGGAGATCAAATTTTCTTTTTCCACTGAATTGCTAGAATTTGAAAACCCAAAAATATAACAGACATGTTGTTTGCTTGTTTTTATAAACCCTCAGCAGTGGTATTATTACAGTTGGCCTATAATAGTCAAGAACTGGCTTCTCTCCATTCAGAACTCATGTTTCCTCTTGAGAAGAACTTGAGAATACATCTCATCTCTCTCTTGATCTTTCTCCTTCTCCTGCTCTTCTTCCTTCTCCTCTTCTTGCTCTTTTTTTTTGTATTTCATTGTTTTCCTTGAGTGTATCTAAGAGTCAGGTCTAAGAGCACCCCTGGTTATATGTTGGCAATTACAGAGTAGGCAAATGTCAACCCTAGTTCTCTACCAGTCTAGCAAAACTGTTCCTTCGCTTCTCTATAGGTGCCAGTGTTTTGAGCTGTGACTACACTTTATAGTTTCAGCCACACAGACCTACTTAAATATCAACCAGTGGGGAGTACCCAAGCTATCCTCTCATCAAAGTTTACCTTATGGACAGCCTGCAACACAGTGGGGAAAGAGGTTTTGGAAATGTCTTGTATTATTTAATTATGGTTGCTCATGTTACTTTGTAGGAGAAGAAAAATGGCATTAGACGTTAGTTGGAAAGTTTCTAATAAATTTCCCTATGACTCTTGGTGCAAGAAATAGAGTTTCATTTGAGCTAGGTTAAAGCAGAAATAGGATTTATGGCTATCTTATAGCGCACAAAACTTGGATAGTAGTTAGATCTAGAACCAGAGGCTGCAACACTATCAGGTTCTTTCTGTGTCTTATTAACTACTCTGGATGAGTCCGTAACATTTTTCTCTCCCACAGAGGGGTTTCTTCTACTTCTTTGGTTTACATGGAAGAACATGGCTCATACAGTTTCTGAGTTTACTTGTAATAAGTTCAGTACCAGAAGAAAGACTAAATTCTTCCTTTGTGCCAAATTCTAAATTTTAAAAGTAGAATTCTTATTGGCTGTAGAGAGAAAAATGGAGTCCCTCATGTCAAGCAGGGACCTGTGTCAAGTCATGATGCAAGCAGTTAAAGGTACTGCAGCTAGGAGGTATCACAGGGACTAGCATCAGTGGACACCCCAGAACTCAAAACAAGCAGAACCAGAG
>PITA01014456.1:0-20695 GCA_004023965.1 Spilogale gracilis | reverse complement strand
CTGTTCCAACGTTTTGAAGAATGTTGGTGGAATTTTGATCGGAATGGCATTGAAAGTATAGATTGCTCTGGGCAGTATAGACATTTTGACAATGTTTATTCTTCCGATCCATGAGCATGGAATGCTCTTCCATCTTTTTGTGTCTTCTTCAATTTCTTTCATGAGTGTTCTGTAGTTCCTCGAGTACATATCCTTGACTTCTTTGGTTAGGTTTATTCCTAAGTATCTTATAGTTTTTGGTGCTATAGTAAACGGAATTGATTCTCTGATTTCCCTTTCTATTTTTCCATTGTTAGTGTATAAGAATGCAACTGATTTCTGTGCATTGATTTTGTATCCTGCCACATTACCGAATTGTTGTATGAGTTCTAGTAGTTTGGGGGTAGAGTCTTTTGGGTTTTCCACATAGAGTATCATGTCATCTGCAAAGAGAGAGAGTTTGACTTCCTCTTTGCCAAGCTGGATACCTCTTATTTCTTTCTGTTGTCTGGTTGCTGTTGCTAGGACTTCTAACACTATGTTGAACAGTAGTGGTGAGAGTGGGCATCCTTGCCTTGTTCCTGATTTCAGAGGAAAGGCTGTCAGTTTTTCCCCATTGAGGATGATATTCGCTGTGGGTTTTTCATAGATAGATTTTATGAGGTTGAGAAATGTTCCCTCTATCCCTATACTTTGAAGAATTTTGATCAGGAACGGATGTTGTATTTTGTCAAATGCCTTTTCTGCATCAATTGAGAGTACCATGTGGGTTTTCTCTCTTCTCTCATTGATTTGTTCTATCACGTTGATTGTTTTGCGAGTGTTGAACCACCCCTGCATCTCTGGGATAAAACCCACCAGGTCATGGTGGATAATCCTTTTAACCCTTTAATGGATCCTGTTAACAAGGATTTTGTTGAGAATCTTGGCATCCGTATTCATCAGCAATATTGGTCTGAAGTTCTCCTTTTTGATGGGGTCTTCAATAAATGGTGCTGGGAAAATTGGACAGTTATGTATAGAAGAATGAAACTAGACCATTCTCTTACACCACACACAAAGGTAAACTCAAAATGGATGAAAGACCTCAACGTGAGGCAGGAATCCATCAAAATCCTGGAAGAGAATATAGGCAGTAACCTCTTTGACACTGGCCACAGCAACTTCTTTCAAGACATGTCTCCAAGGGCAAAGGAGACAAAAGCGAAAATGAACTTCTGGGACCGCATCAAAATAAAAAGCTTCTGTACAGCAAAGGAAACAGTCAACAAAACAAAGAGGCAACCCACAGAATGGGAGAAGATATTTGCAAATGACACTACAGACAAAGGGCCGGTATCCAAGATCTATAAAGAACTACTCAAACTCAACACCCAAAAAGAAGATGAACACATCGAAAAATGGGCAAGAGACATGAAGAGGCACTTCTCCATAGAAGATATACAAACGGCTAACAGACACATGAAAAAATGTTCCGCGTCACTAACTATCAGGGAAATTCAAATCAAAACCACACTGAGATACCACCTTACACCAGTCAGAATGGCCAAAATTAACAAGTCAGGAAACAACAAGTGTTGGAGAGGCTGCAGAGAAAGGGGAACCCTCTTACACTGTTGGTGGGAATGTAAACTGGTGTAGCCGCTTTGGAAAACAGTGTGGAGATTCCTTAAAAAATTAAAGATAGAGCTACCCTATGACCCTGCAATTGCACTACTGGGCATTTACCCCAAAGATACAGATGTAGTGAAAAGAAGTGCCAGATGTACACCAATGTTCATCGCAGCAATGGTCACAATCGCCAAACTGTGGAAAGAGCCAAGGTGCCCTTCAACAGATGAGTGGATAAAGAAGATGTGGTACATATATACAATGGAATACTATGCCTCCATCAGAAAGGATGAATATCCAACTTTTGTAGTAACATGGACTGGATTAGAAGAGATTATGCTGAGTGAAATAAGCCAAGAAGAGAGAGTCAAGTATCACATGGTTTCACTTACTTGCGGTGCATGAGGGGTAACCTGGAGGACAGTGGGAGAAGGAAAGTAAATGGGAACTAGGGTAATCTAGGGAGGGAAACGAAACAACAGAGACTTTGGACACAGAAACAAACTGAGGGACTTGGAGGGAGGAGGGTAGAGGGATGGGAGAGTCTGGTGGTGGGTACTGGGGACACCTAAAGCGTGGAACACTGGGTGTGGGGAATGGGGAATAAATCTTGGAATACTGGAAAAAAAGTTTAAGTAACAACAACAACAAAAAGGCAACTATCTCCAAAGGGTCTTCTTAACTGATCTCCAAACAGAACCGAGATCCTTCACTGCTTGAACATAAGAAGCAGTAAGTGCTGAGAGCTGACCCTGACCAGACCAAGGCCTTATCTCAACTGTGCACCCATAGACTGACTTTGCCTTTGGGTCATTAACTTCCTGCACCCTTCTGTTAGCTTGTTTGTTGTGTGGTTTTTTTATGCCCTGCCCTGTGTGTTGTGTAAGAAGTTAAGTTTAATCACATGGTGAAATGTCATTGAGTTTGGAAACCTGAACCTGCTTTATAATTGTGATTTAACTTTGCATTATGATTGAATAAAGTTGACATTGTGGAGAGACACAAATCATGTGTGCACCTTCAGAGCGTGCTCATAATACTGGCCCAGCTTGGTGGTTACTTTCATACTAGTCAATTGTGGCCAGGGGATGGGAGTTACATGTACAACCATGATTACTGGGAGCCATTCTTTTTACCATGTGAGAGGGGCTGGGTGGATGTAAGGAAGTATGGTGCTCAGATGAGGACAACGCAAAAGATATACCTGAAAAAAGTTTCTCACATTTAAGTGCTAATTTTCTTGTTAAAAAGTTAAGATATTCCTTATTTATATTTTATTTACTTTGAAGAATGGTGTTCTAATTCAGTTTTTATGAGGCATCATAACAGGTTGGTAGAGATGCATAAAAAAAGAGAAATATATAACACTGCTTTTCTTTTTTTTAAAGATTTTATTTATTTATTATTTATTTATTTATTTATTTATTTGAGAAAGAGAGGAGGGAGAGGGAGAGAATCTGAAGCAGACTCCATGCTGAGCACAGAGCCTGATGTGGAGCTCGATCCAAGGACCATGAGATCATGACTGTGAGATCATGAACTGTCAAAACCAAGAGTCGGATGCTCAGTTGACCGAGCTACCTGGACGCTCTAAACGCTACTTTTCATATCACACTTGTAGACAACTACAGAGTCCACATAAAAGATCTTTTGTTAATATTTCATTCAAGATTAAATCTTCTTTGCTGTAAAAAAAGATTCAGGAATGTTTGATACTCTCATTAAAGGTAGGATATAATCCATTCCAGTTCCTTGTAATAAAAGTTATTGAATACCTAGATAGTGTGTTTGGTAAGAACACAGAGCTGTTTAAAGATACTCTTTTCCCTGAATAAGACTGTACTTCATTAAGAAGGCTAACTTGAAAATATTACACTACATTGTGCTAAGTAGGATGATAGAAATACATACTGGGGACAATGGTGGAACAAAAGATGGAAAAATAAAATGATTTTTTTTGTGGATAGGGAAAGCTACAGAGAGGAGAGAAGAAAGGGCACTTTAAGCAAAAGAAATATTATTATAGGCATGGATTTATGAGACAATGGTCAATGAGGAGATCCCAGGCAAGATCCTGATTATAAAGAAGGAAAAGTAGTTTGTAAATAAAAATATCCTTTCCTTTCTTTCTCCCTTCCCTGTCTCCCACCCTCTTACCTTAGCTGGAGGAATATTACTTCCTCTATATCCTTGCAGGGTGACTTTATTTGGAATTCTCAATGCTGCTCAGCGATCATACCCTACTTCTCTAGTCTACTCTCTTTTCTCTACTAGAATATTATTTCATTACTTTTCCGTTTTCTTCAAACTTTAAGCATTTACTCCTCCATCCTGACCCCTAGGTAAGGAGCTTGATGCAGGAAACAAAGGCAGAAGGAAAATGTAGATAAAATTAAGTGTCCTTATAACCTACAGCCCATTGACAAATACTTGAAGCATACAGAGTATACCGTTCCTCCAACTGTCTTCATGCAAATGCCTTGCTAGAGGGAAAAGCAACCTTAATTTGACAATAGGAAGACCTTCAGGATCCCATGAGTCTTCTTTAGCATATGAACATCCTTTTGGAACTTCCTCTACCTTTACTTCTCCCAACATCAAGGTATATAATTGGTTGCTCCTCATAATCCAGAGGCAGCAAGCAGCAGCCTGCAATAGCAGCTTTTTCTGCCCACAGGTCCTGTCCCCTTGCTTTAATAAAATCTCCAAAGACATCTTGAGAATTCTTTCTTGGGGGTCAACTTTGGGCTTCACCAACATTGCAAAATGAATAACAACCTTACTTTCTATACTATTAGGAAAATAGAAGCATTCTGCAGAGAACATCTCTGAACTCCCACATCACCCACCATTGTGTACATTTGCACACATAGATTTTGTGTCCTCTACATTACTATGATAAAGTGCTTGTGCTCCTATATAAGGCTAATTTCTCCCCTCTTGTATGAGTTTGCATCTCTTTCCACTGACTTAAGATATTGCTGGAGCAATTTTCCCTTCTCTCTTTACTGGATTGTTCTCAGGAACACAGAAATGGGCTGTTCTTAAAGAACAAAACAAAGCAAGAAGTGTCAGATCTCTTGATCCCACTTTCTCTTTGGCCATTGCCTCACTTCCTCATTCTCCTGCAGAGTAAGTGTTCTTGAAATAGTTGTCTATACTTGTAGTCTCTGATGCCTATTGTCCTTTTCTTCTTTGAACCTACTCCAATTATACCTTTGCTCTCATCAGTCTACCCAAGCTGCTATTGTTGAGGTTACCAGTGACCAACAGACCAACAGTATTGCTAAATTCAATAAACATTTTTTCTTTCTTTTTTTAAAAAAGATTTCATTTATTTATTTGTCAGAGAGAGAGAGGGAGAGAGAGAGAGAAAGAGAGAACAAGTAGGGGGAGCAGCAGGCAGAGGGAGAAGCAGACTCCCCACTGAACAAGGAGCCTGATGTGGGACTTGATCCCAGGATTCTGGGATCATCATGACCTGAGCCAAAGACAGACACTTAACCAACTGAGCCACCCAGGCATCCCTTAATAGACATTTCTTAATGCTCGTCTTTCTTGATTTATTAGGACCATTTGAGAAGTTAGTGACTCTCTCATCCTTGAAACATCTACTTGACTTAAGTTCTAAGACATCACACTCACCTGGTTTTCTTTCTTCCCTGGACTCTGTCAGTTTCCTTTGGCTTGTTCCTCCTCATCCTCTCAATATCTTTGGAGCCAGTCATGGCTCAGACCTTAGACCTACTCTTTCTCTCTTTCTTTTTTAAATAATAATTTATTTTATTTTTTCAGTGTTCTAAGATTCATTGTTTATGCCCCACACCCAGTGCTCCATGCAATTCATGCCCTCAATACCCACCACCAGGCTCTCCCATCCCCCACCCCTCCCTTCCAAAACCCTCAGTTTGTTTCTCAGAGTCCAAAGTCTCTCATGCTTCATATCCCTCTCTGATTTACCCACATTCACATTTCCTTTCCTTCTCCTACTGTCCTCCATATTGCTCCTTATGCTCCACAAGTAAGTGAAACCATATGATAATTGACTTTCTCTGCTTAGCTTATTTCACTCAGCATACTCTCCTCCAATCTTGTCCATGTTGCTACAAAAGTTGGGTATTCATCCTTTCTGATGGAGGCATAATATTCCATTGTACATATGGACCATATCTTCTTTATTCATTCGTTTGTTGAAGGGCATCTTGGATCTCTCCACAGTTTGGTGATTGTAACCATTGCTGCTATCAACATTGGGGTACATATGACTCTTCTTTTTCACTACATCTGTATCTTTAGAGTAAATATCCAGTAGTGCAAATGCCAGGTCATAGGGTAGCTCTATTTTTAATTTTTTAAGGAATCTCCACATTGTTTTCCAAAGCAGCTGCACCAACTTGCATTCCCACCAACAGTGTAAGAGGTTTCCCTTTCTCCACAGCCTCTCCAACACTTGTTTCCTGTCCTGTTAATTTGGCCATTCCAACTGGTGTAAGGTGGTATCTCAATGTGGTTTTGATTTGAATTTCCCTGATCACTAATGATGATGAACATTTTTTCATGTGTCTGTTAGCCATTTGTATGCCTTTTCTAGAGAAGTGTCTGTTCATCTCTTCTGCCCTTTTTCCTTTTTCTTCTTTTTTTTTTTGTTTTTGTTTTTGTTTTTGTTTTTGAGTTTGAGGAGTTCTTTATAGATCTTGGATATTAGCCCTTTGTCTGTAGTGTCATTTGCAAATATCTTCTCCCATTCCATGGGTTGCCTCTTTGTTTTGTTGACTTTCCTTTGCTGTGCAGAAGCTTTTTATTTTGATGAAGTCCCAAAAGTTCATTTTTGCTTTTGTTTCCTTTACCTTTGTAGATGTGTCTTGAAAGAAGTTGCTATGCTGATTAGACCTCCTCTATAACTGGACTTACTGTCTTGCTGATGTCATTTGGTTTCCTGGATTTAAACATCAGTTATACATCCTCACTTAAGGTTTGTCTCCTATAGTCATGTCTTTTTTTTTTTTTTAATATGGTTTGATAGTATTAATTTAGAATGTCTTAATTTAGACTAGTTTGGTACAGTTAATGTAAAAATATATATAAAATCTTTAATTCAGTCAACTTTTTATTTTTTAAAAATATTTTATTTATTTATTTGACAGAGAGAAGCACAGCTAGAGAGGGAACACAAGCGGGGTGAGTGAGAGAAGGAGAAGCCAGGCTTCCTGCTGAGCAGAGAGCCTGATGCAGGGCTTGATCCCAGGTCTCCTGGATCATGACCTGAGGTGAAGGCAGTTGCAAAACCAACTGAGCCACCCAGGTGCCCCTAAATCAGTCTACTTTTAATGTGTTTTCTGTTGGTCCTGTTTGTTTTATATTCTTTTCTCTCCCTTTTTTCTACTTTCTTATATTAAGACTTTAAAAAACTGGGGCGCCTGGGTGGCTCAGTTGGTTAAGCAACTGCCTTCGGCTCAGGTCACGATCCCGGAGACCCAGGATTGAGACCCACATCGGGCTCCCTGCTCAGCGGGAAGCCTGCTTCTCCCTCTCTCACTCTCCCTGCTTGTGTTCTATCTCTTGCTGTGTTTCTCTCTGTCAAATAAATAAATAAAATCTTTGAAAAAAATTATTTCAATCCTCTCCAAATTATCTTGCTAGTTATCCATTATTTTATTATAGTGTCAGCGGTAATTCTATATTATATGTCCTTGATTTATTAAAATGTAACATTATTACTTATATCATTTTCTGGATCTTAGAACATTTTAACTCCACTTACTTCTTTTCTTTTGTACTACTGTTATGATGCATTTTAATTCAATGTATTTTAAACCCATAAGAAATTATTGTTGTTTTATATGTCCAAGTTCATTTAGATTTACCCACAGATATACTCTTTTCACTTTTCAATATGGAAATACAAGGTTTCCAATCAGGATAATTATTCTTTGCCCAAATAATGTTTAAATCCAGGAAACCAAATGATATCAGCATTTAATGTGGGTAGTGAAATATTTAGTGTGTTGGTGATGAATTCTTTTAGTTTTTTGCTTTTCTGAAGATATTTTTGTTTCATATTTATTTTCAAGGAACATTATTGATGGGTACAGTTTTCTAGGTTGGTAGATATTTTATATTTTTGGGTATATTATCCCATTGTTTGCTGAAAAGTCATTGCTAATCTCTGGAGCTTTTTATGATTTTCTGTTTGTCTTTGATTTTTCACAATTTTACTGTACGTAGGTGCTTAGGTGTGTTTCCCATTGTCTTTATTCTGCTTGTGGTTTGTAGAGATTCTTGAACCAATGGCTTGATGTCTTTCATCAGTTTTGGAAATTATCATCTATCATCTCTCCAAATGTAACTTCTGTTTAGTTCTTTCTCCCTCTTCAACTTCTTGAGCTCCGATTATATGTATGTTAGACATTTATGCCCTGCTCATATGTCTTTCTTTGCATCAGTATGGATATTTTCTTTTTATTAATCTTCCAGTCCACAAATATTCTCTTTGACTGTGTCTCGTGCATTGTAAGTTCATCTTAATTTCAGTTATTGCATTTAAAACATTTTCAGAATGTCTCTTCTTTCTTTTTCATTCTTTTTACTTTCCTTAGGAAATTTCATATCTTTTCATTTAATTTCTGATCATGTTAATAATAATTATCTCAGAATATGGTTTCTAATTCCAATATTTGGATCCCCATGGGTCTGTCCTGTGGTTTTTTTTCCCATTTAGCTTGTAGCAAGTTCCTTTTTCTTGTTTAATTCCTTTAAAAAATTAACTTCTGGGCACTTGATTGAGTTTGCTAGAGCTGCAGACTGGATGGGTTACACAACAGAAGCTTATTTTCTCATGGTTCTGGAGGCCAGAAGTCTGAGATCAAGGTGTCAGCAGATTTCTCCCGAGACCTCTTTCCTTGGCATGAAGATAGTCACCTTTTCATTGTGTCCTCACATGGCCTTTCTTTCATGCATCCTTGGTGTTTCTCGGTGTCTCAATTTCATCTTCTTAGAAGGACACCAGTCAGATTGGGTTAACTCCTGCTCTAATGGCCTTATTTTAACTTACTACCTTTTTAAAGACCCTATTTGTAAATATGGTCATATTCTAATGTACTGGGAGTGAGGCTTTAAAAATATGAATTTTGGGAGATAAAATTCAGCTGTAACAGCACTATTTATGAAGAAGGGTAGAGATAATTTGACACTCTGGATGACATTGTTTTTCTTTAGAGAGAATTTACTTTTACCTCTGGGAAGTGGTTAAAGAGCAAGTAGATCTCTTTAGTTCACTTAAGGATTAAACTGAATATCAGCTTGTCTTCAGGCTTGGTAAGGACTGATCAGTTCCATTTCATCTCTACTTCTAAGATTTTTGCTTTCATAGGCTTCACTTGAAAGCTTTAACTTTTTTGGGGGGGACCTCTCCTTCTTGATGAACTCTGAATTTCAAGTTTTGTCCCTCCAGACCCTTAGCTGCAGGTTTTGAATCAATAAATACCTCCAGAAGAATAGCCCTATCAAATTTCAGGCTAATTTTCCTATGTTTTCCTTTTCTTGAGCTTCTACTACTGGTAGATTACTGACACTTTCAGTAAATTGTTAAAAAGTAATATTTCTAGATTTTCTATTTGTTCTCAGCAGCTGAAACAAGCTAATTCATGATTTTCAAGAGAAACTGTAGTCTGAGTCCCTGAAATCAACCATTTGAATACTCATTCTCTGAAGAATTAATCAAATGACCAATTTCCCAATTTATCCTTTAATAAACAATCTTATTTCTTTTAAATATTTATAAAGTTTATAAAAATTTAAATTGCACAGGATGTCAATACTTTTATAATTTTTAGAAGTTGTTGGCTGTTTATAGTAGGTGTTGATGAGGTTTAATTTTTCCTTCATAACAGTTTTCAAAGGAATGTTGATTTGTCTCTGCCTCAACTTCATACTACTACAGCTGAAATGAACCAGAGCAAGGATAAGGACCCTCTACTGGAAGAAAGTAGGAGAGTCAGTCACAGCATAACCTCAGTTGTCTGTTCTTGAGAGTGGGGAGACTAAGGAGCCAGAGCAGAGTCTGGAGATCTGGTGAGCTTAGAGTCCTGGCCTCCCACAGCCTCTTATTGTATGTCCATAAATTTCTGACAACTTCATAAAAACATTAAAAAAAAGGTTCTTGGTTAAGAGATACAACTGGTAAATTTGACAAATTGACAATTTGCCAATTGATCCTTAGGCAAAGTAGCTTTCTGCAATTTTTATTAGCTAGGGTAATAGACTCCAAGATATGAGAGCATAAACAAGGTTGTAAGTATATCTCTTCCATTTCACACTCTGAACCCAATGTTGATAAAGGAGCTCCTTGATATTGAGGAGACAGGCTGTGCTGTCTCAAGGTATTGGCTTTGTTGAAATGATCAAAGAAGGTCTAAATCACAATCACTATATCCACATATAGCCAGTGAGAAGGACAAAGCAGGGACAAAGGAGGGCACATTTATCTATTATAATTTGCTTACATCCCATTAACCAGTACTTAGTGGTATGGCTGCAGGTGGTAGAAAGGAAGCTGAGAAATGTAGTTTCTCTTCTTTGTGGACATGGGTCCACTTAAAACAATAACACTAAAACATAGGGGCCATTGTTAATCTTGTTTTAATAGATAACCAGGGAAAATAAGGCACTGACGAGCTTAATAACTTGCCCAAAATCACACAATGTAATAGACTGTGGAGCCAGAACTCAAATCTAGGGACCTTGTTCTCAGGGAACCTACTCTTAGCTTTCCACTATTGAGCCCTATTTCATGAGCTCTGATGTCTTTTGCATTTTGAGTGTTTGGACATTCTTTCTTCGGCCCTTTTCTAGTTTACTAAACTTGCTTCTACAAAGGAAGAATATGTACTTGACATTGTTTTCTTAAGGATAAGCTAACTTCGGGAGCACCTGGCTGGACTTGGTAGGGCATGTGACTTTTGAGCTCAAAATTGTGTGTTCAAGTCCTATGTTGAGTGTAAGTCTTAAAAAAAAAAAAAGATAAGCCAAATGTTCTGAAATCTTACATGGATAAGGAAGAATGTACTTCACATTGTTTTCTTAAGGATAAGCTAACTTGGGGAGCACCTGGCTGGACTTGGTAGGGCATGTGACTTTTGAGCCCAGAATTGTGTGTTCAAGTCCTATGTTGAGTGTAAGTCTTAAAAAAAAAAAAAAGATAAGCCAAATGTTCTGAAATCTTACATGGATAAACTTTCTTTACATTCAACTCTTTCTATGCTATCCTATTTTTTTGAAATCAACCTTCTTGAAATTCTTTTTTTCCTTATTTCGATGATTTGTACTGACCATTTCTTCACCATAAATTTATAATTTTAAAGTTCCTTTCAATTTCAGTCTTTTGTAAACTCTTTTCTAATCTGTTGAAGGTAGAAAATAAATACTTATACTATGCAGAGATTCTATTATTTTATATGCAATATTCTGAGTTCATAAATGTGTGCCTCTTAGGTTATGAGTGCCTTAAGACAGTGGTTGTGTGTTATGCAGCAGTCACTCCAATGAGGATCTTCCATCCAAAAACTTACTTGGGGCACCTGATAGGCTCAGTTGGTAGAGGATGCAACTCTTGATCTTGGGGTCATGAGTTCGAACCCCACACGGAGGTAGAGATTACTTTAAAAAAAGAACCTACTTGAAATCTGATATGGACAATGAATAGGAAAGAACTGCAAAAGTAGAATATGAATGCTTTTATTTTATGAATACTCATAGGTGATATTGATTTCTTACATGGAACCATCATTCTAAACAATAGTTTATTCTCCTGATGTTTGGAATATATGACATTGAACCCCTGTTTAGACACATTATAGGTCGAGTATTATTATTTAGGCTCAGCATCACAATAAATACAGTTAACTTGAGTTTTTCATAAATCACAGAGAGACACAAATCCCAAACTGCAGGTATCACATTATCTTCTTCAAAAAGATCAAACACTATCATTAGCAATCCTGTTTATGTAACTACATTTTTTTTTAAGGGGCACCTGGGTGCCTCAGTTGGTTAAGCAACTGCTTTTGGCTCAGGTCATGATCCTGGAGACCCAGGATCAGCCCCACATCGGGCTTCCTGCTCAGTGGGAAGCCTGCTTCTCCCTCTCTCCCTCCCCCTGCTTGTATTCCCTCTCTAGTTGTGTTTCTCTCTGTCAAATAAATAAATAAAATCTTAAAAAAAAAAGACTGAAGAGTTAATTTTACCTGGCAGATAGGAGTCCATGGTTATTTCATTGATTTTACATGACTATTGCTCAGCCCACATGTTCTATAGGTCAGTAATTTGATTTCAGTATTTCATCTGGCTTAGTTGGCTCATTCAACTCTAGTAGTATGAGCTACCTTCTAAAGCTAATGAGATAATGGCTGGAGAGCTACTCTTTGGCTTTTGACAAAGAAATGAAATTGGAATAAAGGTTTTACATAAAAGCTGATTAGGAAAAGGACAATGGCATTTTATGTGCTGCCCTAGCTTGAGGCTGTGAGGCTCAGTTTAGGTCCCATAGACTTTTACAACCCCTGCACTGTACCACAGAACCATTCAAATAGCTGCAAGGAGAGCCTTTTGTTAGGGCTGGGAGGCTCACCCATAGTCACAAAGTAATCTATTGCTGTCACCATGCTGCTTTTATCCTTTCAAAAAAACCATTCAAACCTTAAAATAATAAAACATTACTTTCTTCGATTTCTTCAATAGACATGGTAAAGTCTCTGACTCTAATCTATCTCTAGGTTATCTCATTCATACTCATGGCTTTAAATATCATCTCTTACTGATGACTCATATATCATAACTCTTCCTTGATCTCCAAACTTGCATATGCAACTAACTTCAAGGTGATTTACTTGGATATTTGTTGGAGTGAATGGATAGTTGGAGGTAAAGGTCAATTTAAAAATTGAACATGAGAAATGTGAAATTTCTATTAGATACCAAGTTAAGATGCAGAGGTAGAAAAGTGAAAAGGGCCTAGAATGGACCCTCAAGACTTCCAACATTTAGGGGTCAGTAGAGGAGGGACCAACAAAGGAGACCACAAAGACACACAGTGAAGAATACAAGGAATAGAGGCATCACAAAACCAAGTGAGGATTGTGCTTTAAGAAGTTAAGAGTAGTTTCCTCTCACTCTTCTGGGGGCCAGAGTAAGATGGAAACTATGGAAGTTCTCACTGTACTTGACAGCATGGTAATATTGTAATATTGACAAGCAGTTTTAGGGCCATGGTAGGACAGAAGCCAGATTGAAGTGCATTCTATTATGAATTGTCAAATTGGTAAATAAATAGCAAATACTTTATGATGTATAATTTCCCTTTGTAAGAACAAAAAACAATAATAACAAAATCCTTCTATGCATGCATATATGTTTATATACTTAGAAGAGGATGTGGATGAATACAGACCACATTATTGTTTTTTAATTTTTTTTAAAGGATTTTTATTTTATTTGACAGAGAGAAACACAGCGAGAGAGGGAACACAAGCAGGGGCAGTGAGAGGGAGAAGCAGGCTTCCTGCTGAGCAGGGAGCCCGATGTGGGACTCGATCCCGGGTTTCCAGGATCATGACCTGAGCCAAAGGCAGTTGCTTAACCAACTGAGCCACTCAGGCGCCCCTATTTTTTTAATTTTTAATTTTAATTTTAATTTTACTATTTTTTCCCCATAACTCAGCCACCCTATCCCTCCCCGTTCCATATCCCCATACCCCTCAGCTTGTTTCCTGAGATTAAGAGTCTCTTATGGTTTGTCTCCCTCTCTGGTCCCATCTTGTTTCATTTTTTCCCCTCCCTACCCCCCATGACCCCCTGCCCTCCCTCTCAAATTCCTCATATTAGAGAGATCATATGATGATTGCCTTTCTGATTGACTTTTGCTCAGTATAATACCCTCCAGTGTCCATCCACATCGTTGTAAATGGTAGGATTTCATTCTTTTTGATGGCTGCATAGTATTCCATTGTATATATACACCACATCTTTTTTTTTTACTTTAAATTTAATTTATTTTTTCAGTGTACCAAGATTCATTGGCCATGCCCCACACCCAGTCCTCCATGCAATAGGTGCCCTCAGTACCCACCACCATCCTCCCACCCCCTCCCTCTAAGTCCCTCAGTTTGTTTCTATGTCCAAAGACTCTCATGTTTCATTTCTCTCCCTGAATTACCCTACTTCCCATTTACTTTCCTTCTCCTACTGTCCTCTATATTACCCCTTATGCACCACAAGTAAGTGAAACCATGTGATACTTTACTTTTTCTACTTGGCTTATTTCACTCAGCATAATCTCATCTCTTCCAATCCAGTCCATGTTGCTACAAAAGTTGGATATTCATCCTTTCTGATGGAGGCATAATATTCCATTGTATATAGGTACCACATCTTCTCTATCCATTCATCTGTTGAAGGGCACCTTGGCTCTTTCCACAGTTTGTCGATTGTGACCATTGCTGCTATGAACATTGGGGTACATATTCTTTTTCACTACATCTGTATCTTTGGAGTAAATACCCAATAGTGCAATTGTAGGGTCATAAGGTAGCTTTATCTTTAATTTTTTAAGGAATCTCCACACTGTTTTCCAAAGCAGCTGCACCAAATTACATTCCCACCAACAGTGTAAGAGGGTTCCCCTTTCTCTGCAGTCTCTCCAACACTTGTTGTTTCCTGACTTGTCAATTTTGGCCATTCTGATTGGTGTAAGGTGGTATATCAGTGTGGTTTTGATTTGAATTTCCCTGATAGCTAGTGATGATGAACATTTTTTCATGTGTCTGTTAGCTGTTTGTATCCGTTCATCTGTTGATGGCCATCTAGGTTGTTTCCATAGTTTTGCTATTGTGGACATTGCTGCTATAAATATTTGGGTGCATGTGCCCCTTTGGATCACTACATTTGTATCTTTAGGGTAAATACCCAGTAGTGCAATTGCTGGGTCATAGGGTAGCTCTATTTTTAACTTTTTCAGAAATCTCCATACTCTTCCAGAGTGGCTGCACCAGCTTGCATGCCCACCAACAGTGTAAGAGGGTTCCCCTATACCCACATCCTCACCAACATCTGTCATTTCCTGACTTGTTAATTTTAGCCATTGTGACTGGTGTGACGTGGTATCTCACTGTGGTTTTGATTTGTATTTCACTGATGCCAAGTGATGTTGAGGACTTTTTCATGTGTCTGTGGCCATTCGGATGTCTTCTTTGGAGAAGTGTCTGTTCATGTACAGACCACATTATATATATATTTTTAAAGATTTTATTTATTTAATTTACAGAGAGAGAGATCACAAGTAGGCAGAGAGTCAGGCAGAGAGAGAGGAGGAAGCAGGCCCCCCGCTGAGCAGGGATCCTGATGTGGACCTTGATCCCAGGACCCTGAGATCATGACTTGAGCTGAAGGCAGAGGCTTTAACCCACTGAGCCACCCAGGCACCCCAGACCACATTATTAACATTGGTTATCTTCCATAAAAGATCCTTGTACCATTGCATTTCTTATCTAGGCACAACAAATTGTTTTATTTACTCAACTAAAAGTTAAAAATATTGAAAAAGGAATGGTGAGTAGAGCAGTTACATTGTAGTAGGACTTTTTGTTAAGCATTGCTGTGAAATGGGGCAGGGGTATGGGACAAGAGCTAGAGGAAGTGTGGGGTCCTGGAAAGAAGATCTTAGAGCATGTCTGAATGCTTCAGGATGATTACGAGAAGGGGAGCTTGACCATGCAGGACAGGGGGATTACTGCAGAAATGGTCTGTAAAGATTCTGTGTTCTTAATCTCTCAGCTGGAAAATTGTCACAGGGAACTGAAGGCAACTTGGGTCATTGCTTTGTGAAGTCAGCTTCACTTACACATCAACATATTTCAGTGAATGAAAGTCAAGGGATTCAGGGAGAGAGAGGACTGTATACTTTCTTTGTTTTTCCTCAAATGGCTTGCACCTAACCCTTCATCCAGAGATGTAACTGTGGTCATGTGTTTTAGCCTTTATCATACTTGAATGTAACCACATTTTCCTAAATCCTGTGTTTCTATTTCCTACTTCTGTTTCCTTCTGTCTATTTATTTTTATATTTTAAGTCTCGCTATGAGTAAGTAGATTTTATAAATCTGTGTGGATGACTTATCTATTCCTGTTTGCTCTTATTGGTGCTTTTAAAAAAGATATTTCTGTTTTTTAAAATAATTTTTAAAGGTATTCTGTTACTAGAAATCTCTAAAATCTTGGGCCCAGGAAAGATACCTTGGCAAAGGTCACACAGCTAATTATAAGCAGATTTATATCTAATTGTATTATTCCTATTCATGTGGATTGATAAAATTCTCCATGAATACAAAATCCAGAAGAAAGAGAAATGTGATTTTCCTCTAATCATGATGGTATCCTTGAGATATGTTCAATAATTTTTTTCTTCTCTTATCCTTAACTTTTCACCTCTTCCTGACTACATGTAAATCTGCCTGGACAAGTTGTGAGCTCATTGAGAGTAGAGACCAGTTTATATGCATACTTACTTTGTATTTAACAATCTAAGTTATTGTCTTTTTAGGTTTTTTAAAAAAATTTTTTAAAAGATTTTATTTGTTTATTTGACAGAGAGATATCACAGGTAGGCAGAAAGAGAGAGAGAGAGAGAGAGAGAGAGAGAGAGAGAGAGAGAGAGAGGAGGAAGCAGGCTCCCTGCCAAGCAGAGAGACCGATGCAGGCCTCAATCCCAGGCCCCTGAGATCATGACCTGAGTCGAAGGCAGAGGCTTTAACCCACTGAGCCACCCAGGCACCCCCTTTTTAAGGTGTTGACTATCTTGATCTTGAATTTTCTATGTAGGCAATCATGTCATTTATAAATAATATTTTTTCTTCCATTCTAATATTTACCTCTTATTCTTTTCCTCTTATTGCATTGGCTAAGACATCTAGAATAATGGTGAGTAGTAGCTGTCAGAGTGGGGCTCCTTATTTTGTTACTAATCTCAGTGCCATTGCCTTTACTTCTATAGAGTAACCTTATCTAAGCCGTGCAACTATGGACACTGGTTCCCAGAAGGGAGAACAAAGAGTCCAGGAGTCAAAAAAATCTTGGGAAACAGTACATTAAATCCAGTCAACCCCACACCCCTTGCAGGTAAGTGACAGAACAAACAGGTTAGCATATTCAAGCACCTGAGAAGTCACCCAGTATAAAAGAAACCTGTTTAATTTGCTTAATAGCTAAACAAATGAACTTATTTGTTCTGGAAGAGACTTTTTTTCTAAACATACCTGTGGATATCCCCTCCCTTAATACCAGTTTGAGGATCTCTGCTTTCCTGTTTTACCCTTGAGTATGGTGTTTGCTGTTGGCTTCTGAGAAATACTTTTTTATCCTGTAAAGGAAGTTGAGGGTTGTTGTTGTTGTTGTTGTTGTTGTTGTTGTTGTTGTTGTTTTAACTCAGGAATTGATATTGCATTTTACCAAAGACTTTTCTACTCTTAATGAAATGATCATTCAATTTTTCTTCTTTATCTCTTAAAAATAATTCCGTTTTATTTACTTATTTATTATTTTTTAAAAAGATATATTTATTACTTTAGAGAGAGAGTGTGTGTGTGAGTATGTGCAAGCAGGGAAGGGCTGGGGACAGAGGGAGATGGAGAGAAGCAGACTCCCTACTGAAGACGGAGCCTGGACCCGGGCTATATCCCAGGGCACTGAGACCATGACCTGAGCTGAAAATGAGTTAGAGGCTCAACTGACTGAGAAGCCTAGGCAACCCCATAATGCTGTTTTAATGTGAATTCAGTTTTGCATGTAATATAGAGGTTAAGAAGTTAGACTTTGTGGTCTCTACAGTCTATATTCCAATAACAGCCCTGCCATTTGCCAACTGTGTGAAAACTGACAAGTAAGTTTCCTGTTTCATAAAATAGAATAAGGTAGCATTTAACTAAGTAATGTAAAATGCTCAGTACAGTGCCTGGCAAATAACAGTCACCCAATAAATGCTAGCTGCTAGCAATGCCTCTTGCTTATTACCAAATATTAACAGCTCTCAAATAATAGCTGTTAAAAGCCTGGTGACTTTTAAGATGGTACATATTTGACAACTTTTTAATTTCACTTTTTTTTTTAAAGATTTTATTTATTTGACAGAGAGAAACACAGCCAGAGAGGGAACACAAGCAGGGGGAGTGAAAGAGGGAGAAGCAGGCTTCCCGCCGAGCAGGGAGCCCGATGTGGGACTCGATCCCGGGACTCCAGGATCATGACCTGAGCCGAAGGCAGTCGCCTAACCAACTGAGCCACCCAGGTGTCCCGTTAATTTCACTTTTTAAGATTAGTCCTTTTAGGTCATCTACCTCTTCTTGTGTCAATTTTGATAATTTTTTTTCTAGAATATCATATATTTTATCTAGATTTTCAATTTCATCTGTATCTGTGATTATATTGGCTTTCTTCTTCATAATGTTGCATATCATCTTTTCTTTCTCTCTCTCTTTTTTTTTAAGTGGGGCAGGGTAGGGTGGAGGAAGAGGGAGACAGAATCTTAAGCAGGCTCCATGCCCAGTGTGGAGCTCTGTGTGGGATTCCATCTCATGACCCTGAGATTATGGCCTGAGCTGAAATCAATAGTTGGATGCTTAACAGACTGAGTCATCCAGGTGCCCCTTTTTTGTTTTTGTTCAGACTTGGTTAGATATTTGTCTGTCTGATTTGTACTAGAAAAGATTTTTGTGTCATTTTGCAATTTCTACAAGTGTTGCATTTCTACTTTATTAATTTCTGCTTCTATCTCTGAATTCCTTCTTTTGACTTCTTTTTGGCTTCCTTCCTTATTTTGTTACTAGTTCCTTTAGAATAATGTTGAATTAACTTGAATTTAATGTATCTTATTTTCTAACAAAAACATTTGGGGTAATACTATATTTATTTATTTATTTATTTATTTATTTATTTATTGGTAATACTATTTTTATTGCATACTTCTTAACTTCATTTTATAGTTGGGATGTGTTATCATTGCCTTTCATTTAAAGATTCTATGAACTCAGCATAAATTTCCATTCAATCTAAATTACTTGGGGAAAGATTTTTGAAGCTTCAAATGGTTAACTGGATGGCGGGGATGTAGAGGATGCATGTTAATAATATCTGCTGTATTGAATAGTAATCAAGAACATGGGCTTAGGAATTAGAGTGATCTGGGTTCAAATCCCAACTCGCACTTCATAGTTGTGTGTCTTTGGGCAAATTAACCTACCCTCTTTAAGCCTCATCTGTAAAATGAGGCTAATAAGTGTACTTGTTTCATAAGGCTGGTGAGAGAACAAAATGAGTTAATGCATGTGAAACAACACTTTCTTTGAAAGACGTTTTTACACATGTTGTTTCCTCTTCCTTACTCTACTCCCTCTTAAACCAACTCCAGATGGTCTAGCCACATCACATCCACTGAAACTTCTCTTGTTAATTTTACCAGTGACCCTCTGTGTTGAATTTATGGTGATTTTTCATTGTGTCTATCATACATAACAGCTTAGTGCCCTTCTTTCTTATTTACATTAATTTCTCTCAAGATTATTTCTCTCTGACATGTTTTTCTTTTCTTTTTTAAATTTGAATTCAATTAGCCAACATATAGTATATCGTTAGTTTCAGATGTAGAGTTCAGTTATTCATCAGTTGCATATAACACGCAGTGCTCATCACTCTCTGACATATGGTTTTAAATACTGTCTATATGCGAACAGTCTTCAGATGTGTGTCTCTGTATCAGACTTCTCTTTTGACCTTCCAACTCAAATATCCAGCTGCCTAACTTATTTCCCTTTGGGTATCTTGTCATAGACATCTCAAACTTATCAAGCCCAGGACAGAATTCTTTGATATCCTTGCACCTAAGTCCATAACCTATCTTCCTATTTTTTTAAGATTTTATTTATTTATTTGACAAAGAGAGAGATCACAAATAGGCAGAGAGGCAGGCAGAGAAAGAGGGGGAAGCAGGCTCCCCACCAAGCTGAAAGCCCAATGTACGACTTGATCCCAGGACCCTGAGATCATGACATGAGCTGAAGGCAGAGGCTTAACCCTCTGAGCCACCCAGGCACTTTAGTCCATAACATATCTTAACTATTCTAATGAATGACACCAGGTATCTGCCCCACCATGAAATCTAGAAAGCTGCAAATTATTTTTTCCTCTTTCTTTATCCATCTCCTATCCAGTCCTGTCACTACTATATCCAGAATTTATTTTATATCCATCCATTCTTTTCTGCCATGACTGTCATCTGTCAATTGTCTCTCATGAATATCAGTAGATGCATGGGTCTTAGAAAATTAATGTGGCAGATTTCTTTGAATTTAAATGCAAATGGTTTTTGCAATGTAAGGATGTTATTGGAATGCAACAAAATAGTTTAAAAGGTTTTGTGGATTACCCGTGCTTTGGCAGGCTAGACCCTGAATGTCTGGTTTTTGTCCATAAGACCCAGCATGACGCCTAGCTGGTCCCATAAAAGCAAGGCTTTTTTGACATTATTTCTGGGACAGTCTGAGGCAAGAAGATACCTGTCTTGACCATGCTGCTGCTTTTGCACTGCTCAGACTCTCTGAATCAATTGTTAGTTTTTCCCTGATCACATGAAGAAACACTCTTTGGGAAACTTGTAGGTTCATCCATTCTCCAACTGTATGGACTGTTCCATGACCTCCCCTAACCCCTCTCCTTCCTTACTGGTTCTGGGGGCACAGGAGGAAACATTAAGGCTAACTGTTCATTTACTGCTCTCGGGAGCCTGAACTATCTATGTTAATTCTGGAACAACTAGAGGAATAAATCTCTTCTTTGTTCCATCTTGAGAATTAGAAAGTTACCCATAATCAAATGGGCACATTGTTTAGTTATTTTCCCTGATTCCAGTGTTGCTCCTGCTCATTCATTTTTCACAGAACAGCCAGAAACTGAGTTTTAATAAATTCTAAGAATGGACATATACACCCTATAGAACAAAAATTCTAGTATAGAATTAAATAAATTGTGACAAAGTAATCACTACCCTATTCAAGAAATAGAATATTCT
>PITA01014455.1:19933-53641 GCA_004023965.1 Spilogale gracilis | reverse complement strand
AAAGTAGCCTTTCCAAATCTCATTAAATGGCATCATAATCTAGCCAGCTTTTCATGACAGAAAACATTTAGCCAGCCCTTACTCTTCTTTTTAATAGTACTCCCTACATCCAGTCCGTCAGAAAGTCCTGCTCCTCCCTCCACCATGCTACCACCTCTCCAAAACAACTGTTGACAAACTTTTTCTGTAAAGGGTCAGATTTTAGCTATTTATTATTTCAGTTTTGCAGACGATATTGTCTCTTACCCTTGTAACACAAAAGTAAGGACAGAGAACACTCATATAAACAAATGGGCATGGCTGTGCTCCAATAAAACTTTATCTACAATAAGTGTCAGGATGAATGTGGCACTGGCCCATAGTTTGCTGTCCCCTGCCCTAAAGTATACCACCTTGGCTTTCTCCTAATTACCTCTATAAACTCCTAACCATTCTCTCTGCTGCCTTCCCTACAATCCATTTTACACATAGCAGCAATACTATTTCAAAATATAAATTACTGGGGCACCTGGGTGGCTCAGTCAGTGATGCATCTGACTCTTCATTTTGGCTCAGGTCATGATCTCTGGGTCCTGGGATCCAGTCCTGCGTCAGGCTCCATGCTCAGCGGGGTATCTGCTTGAAGATTCTCTTCCCCTCTCTCCACCCCTCCCCTTGCCTGCATGCTCTCTCTTTAAAATAAATAAATCTTTAAAAAATAACAAATTATTAGTAAATCTTTAATTTTAAATCTTTTAATAGTTATCATTATATAAAGAATAAAGTACAAACTCCTCACTATGGCTTTTAAGTCCCAGTATGATCTGCCAATACTTAACCTCTCCAACTCAATCTCAATTTTTCTCTGTACTCAAACATGCTAAGCAAGTCTCCTCTCAGCTGTATTTATGTCCTCTCCTCAACTTATTTAAAGTAGGGTATCCTTTTATTCTGTATCTCAGTATTTTATCGTCTCCATAACTCATATCACAATGTTTAATGACTGTTTACTTGCTTTTATCTGTCTTTCCCACTACAGAGTAATTTCCTTTCCAGACAAATATCTGTATTTTTCAAGTTTTATCCCTAGCATCAGCACTCAGTAGGCGCTCAATAAATGTGCTGAATTTATTAACAAATACACATCCTTTATGTCACAGATCCTAGATATCTAGTGAGGGAGATAGATACTAAAAAGTTCACAAACATGAAATTGTGCTTCAGAAGATAAGAACAGAGTGCTATGAAAAAGTACTGAAGAAACATAATTTAAAGGGGAAAAAGATCTAAGAAGAGGGTCTCTGAGCACACAGCATGTGCAAAAGCCCTATGGCTTCACACAACAATTTCTGGAAATCTATTTCCTTAGTTTGAATAATTTCTAGAACTAAACAGATTCAGTTAAGTTTGAACAAAGGCTGGAATCTCTCTGTATCAAATTCTAGAACAAATAGCTCAAATGGAGAGGATTTCCTGTGGGGTTGAATGTCAGGTCCTCTTTAAGATCACTTCGCTTCCTCCAGGCTGACCTCCTTGCTACTCCTCAACCCTGGCAAGCATGCTCCCACCTCAGGGCCCCTGAGCTTTCTATTCCTTCCATCAACACTCTCCCTAAACACCCAAATGACTGATTCTTTCATTTCATTCAGGTCTGTGCTCCAATGGCATCGTCTCAAAGGTGTTTTCTCTGACCACTGAATTTAAAATAGCACTCCGTGACCCTCTTCCTTTACCCTGCTTAATTTCATTTTCAAAGAAAAATATGAAATATTTGTTACTGTTTATCTCAACTTAGTTCCCAGAGCAGGGACTTTGTTCACTACTATATCCTGGGCACCTAGAACAATGTCTGAAACTCAAATAGTTGTAGGACTAACAAATATTTATATAGGGTGAATATTTGAAGACTTATGTGTACAGGCATGTGCTTTATCTCGTGGAAGTCTCCCCACCATCGTTCCATTTAGGTAATATTGTTAGTTCCATTTTACAAATGGTGAAACAGACAAAGGTTAACCAACTTTCCCGTGGTCACACAGCTTATCAATGGCAGATGTGGGATTTAAGCGAAGCTCAGACCTTGTAGCCCACAGACTGTTCCATGAACACGGGAATGAACAAGTCCCTGGAACTGAGTAGTCCCTGCTCCTTTTAAGTGAGGTCTGAGCACCAGTCACTGCAGTCTGCACTCAGTAGCTTCACTACTTATTTTACCTGCCACGCTTCTGTGGGTAGTTAGATCTGTGATCCCTGAGTTAGAGTGTCCTCAATTCCTAGTCCTCAGAGTTGAGTCTCGTTACATAACCTCTCTAAAGTTTAGCTCTGAATTCCTCATCTACTTAATGAGATGGAAAGGAAAGCATGAAGACAAAGAATCAGCATATTGCTGGGCACAGAACAAGCACTCACTATCCGATAGTTTTTATTGTATCACTTTTCATAATGAAAGCTACCAATGGGGGGACAAGAAAGCATTCCGTCTGACTTGAGTGAGATAACCACACCCTCCTTAAACCGTCCCTTGAGGACCCAGTAAAGGTGGGCTGAAGGTCCTGATTCAGTACATCATATCTTAAAGTCTCTGTGTATCTCAACCCTTATTCACCTATGTAACAACGAACTGCTACCAGTAGCTAAGAAACGTGGCATACAAGGTCCAGAATAAACATGCACACATTTACTGGGCGCTTAATACGGACCCGAAGCTGGGTCGCATACGTCCTTTGCACACACCGTCTCACTTCGTAATCACAGGAACTCAACAATGATCTCCATTCCACAGATGAGGAACCTGCCCAGTTTCCCGGCAGGTACCTGTCCGGGCCAGCACTAGCTGCAATCCACTCCAGATCCCAGGTTCGCAGCACTGAATCCCCCAGAGCTGGTGCCACACTCCAGCTGTCACTCACAGGCGCCACGAGGTCAAACCCCACCCCGAGGGCAGTGTCAGGAGCGGGTCCGACCGAGCGCTACGGCCTGCTGCCCGGGCCGAGGGACGAGCTCGGAGCCTGTACCTTTGCCGGCGGTTTCCGCGCGAGGCGTGGGGGCGGAGGGCTCCATGTGGCCCGGGGGACGGGCCAGGCGCCGACGGCCTGGAGGAGGCGGCGGGCGGGAAGACTGAGGCCAACGCCGCTTCCTGCAGCCCTCCGTACATCGCTCCCCCGAACCGCGACGCAGGCGGACGGCAGGGAACACAGGTGGAGCTCAGAAAGTCCAGGGAGAAGGGCGGCGGCGTCGCAGGCAGCGGCAGAGCTGGGGAGCGCGGCGGAGGCCGACAAGGCGGCGCTCAGCTAGTCTTCTCGCGATCCGCCGGGGGAGGAAGCGGGGCGGCAAGCGGACGCCTCACCCTCCGGTCCAGCGTTGGCCCTGCCTCTACCTTCCCCGGCAACTTTCAGCCCCGGCTCGGAAAATCCCGCGAGATCGCGCGCCTGAACTGTCATTGCGATCTCGCGATAACAAAAGCTTGGCCCACAGGGGCGGAGCAGTCTTCTGGCCATCTTGGCCCCGGGACGCCGGGAACACAAAGGTCCGCGACAACTGCAAGTATCGCGAGGTTTGACCTCGCCGCCCAGCAAGCTACGCGTCTTGCGGACAGCCGAGAAGCCCGAGGATGCGCGTGGGCTTGCACCTGCGGCGTCTTGTGAAGGATGACTTACAGCCGCGATGGCGGCCTGCTGGCTTGTTTGGTACTTCCTCGCGTTCCTCGTGCCGCGCAAGCCCACGAACCGGAGGCGAGTGACTCGGTCCTGGAGCGCTGTCTCGGCGGGGTGCGACACACCCGGAAGCCAGCGCTTCACGACCCCCGCTCTGGCCGAGTAAGCTCGGGAGCCTCATACCGAAATATAGTCCAGAGTAACTCCTGTGAGGCAGACCGGCAGCACGTGCCATAAATAGAAGAGAAAGGTAAAATACTGTCAAACTTGGAGCGCCTTTCCGTGTACCGTCTGATATACAGTGGTTTCTGGGACACGGGGCAGAACAACACACTCACAATCAGTAGACACCACTCATATGATGCTTACACATCGACTAACCCAAAAATGGCTTCTGCACATGTTAAGGTGTTTTCATGTACTCTGGGATATTTCAGTGAGCTCGATTGCTTGAATGGGCCTCTGTGGTGTTGTAACAAATTACCAAAGGTTTTAGTGGCTTAGAAGAGCACAGAAGTTTTAGGGGTAGCACGCATTTATTATTGTGTTGTTCTGTAAGTCTCGACTCTTACCTGGGTCTCATTGGGCTAAAGTCAAGGAATCAGCTGCTCTACATTGTTTTCTGAAGGCTCTGGAGCACAATCATTTCCTGGCCTTGGGGCATGCTCCTCGGCTCCTGGCCAGCCTCCTTCTGTCTTCAGAGCAAGAGTTGCCTCACTCTGAGCTGTCCGTAGTCACAGCTTCCTGGGATTACAACTGGGTAGGATTCTTTGGTCTTATGATCGGATTGGGTCTACCTGAATAATCCAGGATAATCTTCCCATTTGAAGGTCTGTCCCCTCAATTACATAAGCAAAGTCCCTTTGCCAGGTAAAGTAATATATTCGGGGATTCCAAGGATTAAGATGTGAACATCTTTAGGGCCTCATTATTCTACCTACCAAAGGGTCTAAATGAGGAAAACTATGTTTGCTGTTAATAAGTATCTATTCTTTGAGAGATACTAACAATCAGCAATATGTTTTCATAAAATCCTTCATTTAAAATAGCACTTGTTGGGCGCCTGAGTGGCTCAGTTGGTTAAGCGACTGCCTTCAGCTCAGGTCATGATCCGGGAGACCCTGCCTGGATCGAGCCCCACATCAGGTTCCTTGCTTAGCAGGAAGTCTGCTTCTCTCTCACTCCCCCTGCTTGTGTTCCCTCTCTAGCTGTGTTTCTCTCTGTCAAATAGATAAATAAAATCTTTAAAAAAATAAATAAATAAAATAAAATAAAATAGCACTTGTTTCTGTTTACCAACAGGTAAGAAAAACATCTAATTCACCCACTGTGTGCGAGATGTTTGCCCTCACATATAGTTGAGAGGTTATGTCATTTAGCCTCATTGCTTCAGTGCCCTCACCCATGACAACAAAGAGGCAAATAATAGCAGCCTACATAAAAAAGTGTTGTTGTAAGAATTAAATAGGCTAAGTAAAGCATCTAAAACAGTACCTGGTCATAGGAAGGAATATGTGGATTGCTATTAACTGTTGTTATCAACAGAATGCATCCACTTGAAAGTTGCATTCTAGGTAACCATTGCTTCATTTCAATATTTTGGCTAATAGTTGGTAGTACATTATTACTTAGATTAGAATTTTAGACTACATTCTAACTTAAAACATCATGGATTGTAATGCATACTATTTAGATACAACAAAAAAAGAAGCAAACTGCTCATTATATAAACTATAACTTTTGATTTTTAACATGTATCCTGATACTGGAAATTTTTAAATGTAGGGGAAAAATCTGCTTCTTGGAATTGATGAAATATACCTGTTTTACTTGAACTCCTCTCATACTGTCTCCAAAATTAATGGCAGTTGGAAATTTCAACCAAGCTTACTTTTGTCTTTTTACAACTACCAGAAAGGTTTGTTTCCCCCCCACTAAAATAACTACTTGTGTAATATTGTCTTATTTTCCCAGAGATCTACTAATTTTAAGACCTTGATTTTTATTTTTATTTTTTTAAGAGAGAGAGCAAGCATGAGCTGGGGACAGAGGGAGAAGCAGCAGCAGGCTCCCCACTTAGCAGGGAGACTGGCACTTAGGATTTGAATTTACATAATCTGTATGATCTAGGAAACCCCAAGCCAAGATAATAACATAATGTAGTGTCAGATTAATTGCATCCAGGTTGGAAGAAGGAAGCAAGCTCATCTTCTCTAAAAGAAAATATGTTAAAACAAAGATTCCTCAAAGTCTCCAGAAAGAAATCTCAAATAATCCATAATTCTCAAACTGTGGGGAAAAAAAATTGCTTAAAACAAGCCACCATGAACAAAAGCCAGCAGGGAAAACATGCAACAGAAATAGACTCTTAGTGATTTCAGTTAATAGAAGTATTAGATACAAGTGTTTGTGGGGGGGTTAAAATGTTTATGATATTTTTTGAAACTGGAACTGAAAACATGAGAAAGGAAAAAAAGACAGTCAGAAAACAGCAAATAAATTTGTTAAAAGAACCAGAACTTCTGGAAATGAAAACCTTAATTATTGAAATTAAAAACTCTATGGTAAGTTAAACAGCAGATTAAACACACCCTAATAGAGAATTCATAAACTGAAAGATCTAAAGAAATGACTCCAAACGAGAACAGAAAGTCAAATGGATGGAAAATACAAAAGAAAGGTTAAGAGAAGTGGAGGGTAGAATTGAATTTCCAGAAGTAATGAATAGAGAGGCTGAGGGGAAAAGAATGTTGAAAGAAATGATAGCTGAAATCTCAGATTCAGGAATCATAGTGAATTGAGTGTAATACAAAATAATAAAATAAAATAATTATAAATAATAAAATAATAGTACATATAATATATGTCAGTATTTAGACACATTGAAGTAAAATTGCAGAAGCAACAAAGAATCTTGAAAGCAGCCACTAGAAAAAACATTACCTATGTAGAAGAGAATGACAGTTTAACTGATAAAAGTTAACTGATGACAGTTGATAGTAATAAGAAAGAAGATAATGGGATAGTAACTTCCAAGTGCAAAGAAAATAACAACCTAAAATTTTATAATCGACTGAACTATAATAAGAGCAAAATAAGAATATTTTCAGACAAAACTAAAAACATAACACCAATGGACTCTTGCGAGTCCTTTTTAAGGATTTTGAACTAAAAAAAAAAAAAGTGAAGTGATCTGAAATGTAAGAATGATTAAGCCTAGCAAAATGAAAAATAACCATTGACTGTATAAAACTCTGACAATAATGATGAAATTTGGATATATAAAAAAGGAAAATTAAAACACTGGACAGAAATAACTTCAAAAGGTGATAATAGTGGATGACTTTAAGGTGTTTAAGGTATTTCTGGTGGAAAAGAGAAGGGTAGAGGTAACTTTTACTGAGCAGAGTATTCACATTTTAAATGCATATTTCCTTAAGTATTCACATTATGTAAATAGAATATTAAGGGAATGTATAAGTTCTTAATAAAAATGCTAAGAATATTAACATCAGACAAAACAAGCTTTAAAATGCAGTAAGTATAAAGAAATCAACCACATAAATGATAAAAGTCTTAGGTTGCCAGGGAGGTAAAAAGTTTTCTACTTATCACCACTATGAACAGTCCCAAAAATATATCTGAAAGTTGTCAAAATATCAAGGGGTAAATGATAAGTCCACAAACGTGGTAGGAATTTTTAATATTCTTCACAGTAATTGTAAGACTAAGAAGAAAAGTAGAATTGAGCCACACAATTAGCAATCTTGATCTAGTAGACATATATCGACTACTTCTTCTGTTGTTAGAGAATAAACATCTTCACAAGCACATAGGGAACATTCAAAAAAATTGACCATGAACTATGTCGTAAAGCAATTCTCAACAGCTTTCCAGCAATCTGATTCATACAGATGATGTTCTCTGATCCCATGAATTCAGTTATGAGTCAACATTTTAAAATCATTTTTAATAGATTATATATTTGGAAATTTAGAAACACTTCTAAATAACTTAGGGGTTCGAGTTTTAAGAAATCATGATGGGAATTAGAAAATAATTGTAAAGCAGAGTTAAAAATATGTTTTTAGGCTCTTTCAGCTTGGAGTCCTAAAATGACAAACCTCATGTTTAATGTAAGATAGTTTTCCATATAATATTTCCAAAGGAAGTCACCAGCATAGACTTTATGATCCTAACTCCTCATCTACATTGAAGATATAAAAGGGTTGGATGAGAGGGATTAGAGGATGGGAATGGGAGATTAGAAGGAAAGATTGATAAAGCTATTGTAGTGCTAAATCCCACACTTAGAGACCAGCAAGAGGCTTTAGAGAGTTTAATTTGCATCCCCTGGAATTTGTGAGACAGGGTGGGCCATTTGCCTCAAACCTTAGAAATCTGAAGGACAAGTACTGTGGATAGCCAACTGCTCTGAAGTTGAGTAAGAAAAATTGATGCATTGGGGGCCTCCTTAGAAAGGATGACAAAAGGATGCACATTTCCCCCGGAGCAGATGTGGGTCTTAGATGAGAGAAAGCCAGCAGCCGCTTCAGGGTATTTGGATGCCTAGGTGGGAAGTACTGACTGCAGACCACAGGAAAGCAACCTGTGAGAGAAAATATTTAAGGAGAGCCCATGCAACTTCAGGACAGTTAAGTAAGAGCTCTCCTATTCCTATATCTCCTTTTCCCAAGATTAATCATGGAAAAGTCAGAAGCAGCCTAGTAAGTAGGGGAGGAAGGAAGAGGCATAATTCCATAATTCATATAAAAGAAGCAGTCATTCCTACTTTTTTCATTGCACACAACTCACCTGTAGCAGATATGAGCTCTGGTAGAGGAAGAACTTTAAGTTTGATTGACTGTATAAATCTTAATTTTAATATCACAGTTGACTTAACTGCTAAACAGACTTTTTGCTTATTTGTCGAGTCACTCAAAGTGACCACAGGATTTTTTATTGAGAAAGACCAAGAAAGCTTGTGACTTTTCCTAATTTCCTTTCAAGGATATGGAGAAAAACTAGCCCCCAAAGTGGGTTTGAATGAACAGTGCAGCAAATAAATGAATTTCTATTCTAATTTCTTCTCATGGGTTCTACTGTTTCAACATCCATTAGGACTGAATAATAATAGAAATACTACACATCAAAGTTAGTAAGAAGTTAGTACTTAGGGAGTAAGAAAATGCTTATATTAAGAAAGAAGAAAGGCTGAATGATCTATATTTCCAATGTAAGTTACAAAAGAACAACTAGTCCTAAAGAAAATAGAAGAAAAACAATGAACAGAAATTAATGAGAGAGTAATAAAAAAAACACAATAGCAGTAATAAAGTAAAAAATTAGGTCTGAAAAGAAAAATAAAGTAGGCAAACCACTGGGAAAATGCATCAGGAAAAAGAAGAAAAAATACAAATAAATATTAGGAAAGAAAAATGGGACAAAACTAAAGCCAATTCAAAGATTAGAAAAATATGGGAATATATTATAAGCAATTCCATGCCAAAATTTTAAATACATATTTCCTTAAAAATATGTCAAAAGGAAGAAGCCCTGAATGAAACTGTAACTGGTAAGAAATAAGTCAGTAGTTGAAAATGCCCCTCCAAGGAAAGACGAGATCCACATGGCTAGATAGGCAAATTCTACCAAATTGTCAAGGGAATAGATATATTCGATATTATATAAACTCTTCCAGAGAATAGAAGAAAAACCCCCAACTTATTTTATCAACTTAGTGAAATCTTGACAGCAAAATCTAGTAACGACAGTATGACAATTGAAAATTGTAAACCCACTGTAGTTATGAGGACTAATGGAAAAATTCTAAATGAAATAGTAGTGAATCAAATCTAACTTTGAATAACAACTACACCAATAACAGTAATGCATGATGACCAAGTTAAGTTTATCTCAGGAAGGCAAGTATAGTTTCAAATTGGAAAATCTAGTAGTGTAATTGATCAACAGTTTAAAGGAGAAAAATTCCAAGGTAATCTCAAGAGATGAAAAAATCATTTTAAAATATTCAACCAAATATAATATTGCAAAATAGGAATAAAAGTAAACTTCCTTAACATAAAGGTATCGATTCCAAACCTGTAGGAAACACTAAATGGCAAAATGGTACACACATTCCTTTTAAAACCATGAAAACAAAGATATCTCTTATCACCATATCTGTTCAACATTGATCCTAGTCATTTTCAATAATAAAAGAAAACTAGATATGAATTATAGATATCAGAAAGGAAGAATCAAAACCGCTATTATTTAGGAAAAGATTCTGAGTAAATTGTGGAGTAGGAAGCACCAAGAATCTGTCTCCCTACCTAGGCAATAATTGAACTGGTAGAATCTATAATGTAACTGTTTTGGAACTTGTCAATCCTTGCAGCTTCTAGGGGAAGACTTGGGACAGTGAATTGTGGTTGATTTCAGTTAATTTCAGATTGTAGCACAGTAGCAGCAATCCATCCACCAGCCCCAGACACTAATTGGTTGTTGTGCATGTGTTCCTCAAGCAGCTTGCACAAAGCTGTGGAAACTATAGAGTGGACAAAAAGAATCTGTGTTTTGATTGCTGATTACTGCTTCTAGTCACAGAAACACAAGGAGGAAGTAGCCACTGTTGCACCTACCCCATTGTTGCAAGCCCCTCCCTCTCTGGCTGAAGTAATAGGGTGTTTAAAGATCCAGCCATTCTTTTGCCCCTTCTACATTTTTTGCATTTTTTTTCTTTTGGGAGCCAGACACTAAAGAGTAGGACATTTGAAAAAAACTACATACATGGGGAAAATTAGAAAGTGACCACACATGCCCAGGGAAAGGCTCAGAAGAGACTTAAGAAAACATCACATTTACACTTCAAGTTGATCTTAGGCACAGAGACAGCCTACAACAAATAAAAACAAAAACAGTAACAAATCCTGGTGAAGGTAAGAATCTGATATCCTTAGAGTTACTTCATTATTAAATTCAAATGTCCAATGTCCAACCAAAAAGATCACAAGACATACAAAGAAACAGAAAGGTATGACCCACCCAAAAGAAAAAATAAATCTGCAGTTACTGTACCTGAAAAAGAAATAATGGAAGATATACTAAATAAAGATTTTTTTTAAAACTGTCTTTAAAAATGCTCAAAGAACTAAAGGAAGATATGGAGAAAGTCAAGAAAATGATGTGGGGACAAAATGGATATTAAGGAGATAGAAAACCTAAAAGAAAATGCAAAATAAAATGCTGGAGCTGAAAAGCACAATAACTAAAATTGAAAAGTTACCAGAAAAATCCCAAAGGAAATATAAGCAGGCAGAAGAATAAGTGAATTTGTAGGCAGGAGAATGGAAATTATTGAGTCTGAGGAACAGAAAGAAAAATATTGAAGAAAATTGAGAGAACCTGAGGGGCCTGGGATCTGGGAACAATAAAGTGAACCAGTATACACATGGTAGGAGTCCCAGAAGGAGAAGAGTGAGAGAGAAAAAGGGGAGAAAGAATATCTGAAGAACTAAGGTTGAAGATGTCCCAAATTTGATGAGAAACATGAATATAAACATCCAAGAAGTTCAATGAGCTCTAAGGAGATGAACTCAAAGAGACCCACACCAAGACACATCATAATCAAACTTTCAAAAGCCAAAGGTAAAGAGAGAACCTTGAAAGCAACAGAAGAGAAGTAAATCATCACATACAAGGGATCCTCAAGATCATTAGCAGGTTTCTCATCAGAAAGCTTGGAGTCCAGAAGACACCAATCCCATATATTGCAAGTGCAAAAAGGGGAAAAAAAAGAAAAAAGAAAAAGAACAAACAAACAAAAAAAGCCTGTCAACAAATCTACCAAAACTGTCCTTCAAAAGCGGAGAATTTACAACAATCCCAGATAAACAAAAGCATGTTTGTAACCACTAGACCTGCCCTTGTTTAAATGCTTAATGGAATCTTGCAAGATGAAACGAAAGGACATAGGACAGTAACTCAAAGGTTAATGGCAAAATAAAGATATCAATAAAGGTGTATGCACAGGAAATTATAAAAGCTAGTATTATTGGTTTGTTCTTTAAATTTTTAAAAATATTTTATTTATTCATTTGAGAAAGAGACAGAGATACCAACAGAGCACAAGTGGGGAGGAGAAGGAGAAGCAGGCTCCTGGCTGAGCAAGGAGACAGACATGTGGCTCAATCCCAGGACCCAGGGATCATGACCTGAACTGAAGGCAGACACTTAACTGCCTGAGCCACCCAGGCATCCAAAAGCTAGTATTATTTTAACAATGGGTTATAACTATGTTTTGTTTGTTTTCTACATGATTGAGTAAACTAATATATTTAAAGAAAAAAAACAGTTATAAAAGCTAATATTACTGTAACCTTTGTAAGTCCAAGTTGTATTTTCTACATAATTTAATTATTTGTATGTGTGGGCACACAATGTATAAGTGTATAATTTTGTGACATCAAAAAATAAAAGTGTGGACAGAGCTATAAAAGGGCAGAGTTTTTTATATAATTGAATCTGGTATAAATTCAATAATCTGGTATAAATTCAAATTGAAGTGTTATAACTTAAGGATGTTAAATGTAACACCCATAGTAACCACCAAAGAAAATAGCTGTAGAGTATAAACAGAAGGATATGAGAAAAGTACTTAAACATTTTGCTATCAAAAACAAATCATTTAAACACAGAAGAAGACAGTAATACAGAAAATGAGGGGCCAAAAAAGCTATTGGCATAGAAAATAAATAGCACAATGGCAGAATAAATCCCTCCTTGTCAGTAATTATTTTAAATGTAAATGAATTAAACTCCAATTAAAAGACAGAGATTGGTAGAATGGAGAAAAACACATGACCCAACAATATACTGTCTGCAAGAGACTCATGTGATATTCAAAGGCACAGGTTAAGAGGCACCTGGGTGGCTTAGGTGGTTAAGCATCTGCCTTCAGCTTAGGTCATGATCCTAGGTGCTGGGATCGAGTCCCACATCAGGCTCCTTGCTGAGTGAGGAGCCCGATTCCCGCCTACCATAACCCCTGCTTGTGCTTGCTCTTTCCCCTTCTTTCCCTATCTCGCTCTCTCTCTGTCCAATAAATAAATAAATAAATAAATAAATAAATAAATAAAATAAAACCAAAACAAAAAAACAAAGACACAGGTTAAAAGTGAAAGGGTAGAAAAGATATTCCATGAAAACAGTAAACAAAAGGTTGGAGAAGGAAGGGTTATGCTAATATCTGACAAAGTAGACTTCAAATCAGATAAGTAACAAGAGACAAAGAAGGACATTATATATTAATAAGAGATCTCATTAATATCTGCACTATCTCCCTTCACTCACTTACCCAAAAGTGTTGTAGCATAGAAAATTAGCTGATAGACATACCATGGAAAACTTTTTGCCCAATTAGAAAAATACTAGTAAAGATGTATTTTTCCAAGGAATTAAGGAAACTCTAAAAATCTATTACATATTCTTAATAGAATCTTTTTTCCCCAAAAGATTTAAGTTAAGGTAATGGGAATTACATTTGAATAATATCTAGATAATGCAAAATGTAGATTTACATTAAAAATTTTACGTTGGAAAATGTTTCCAATATTTAGGGTGAAAAATGTTTTCAGATTATATGATTTGTAGGGTCCATTTCAAGTCTAAAATTCAATGTGATTTCTGTAAAAGATAAGTTTTCCCTAAGTTATTTTAGATCACATCACTTCATTATTTTTGACTTTACCTGGATTTTCATTGCCTAAATTCTTTAAACAAAGCAACTGTTTGAAAAGAGAATCTATAAACATGGTTTAAAATGTTAAAAATCACATTTTTCAGAGTATACCTATGTACTTAATAGAGAGAGATGTGAAAGTTTTACTCTTCAAATATGTTCCTGAAGGGAGTGACACCTTAGGAACCATGAAAAAATGGTAAAAGGGAATTCTGTATCATCACAAGATGTGTAGACTTGAATGGGAGTTTATTCTGAAAGTAAATATAATATTGTGCTTCCCGTAAGTATCATTTTATCACATTTGCCCTATATTCATCAATATATTTGAATTAGATGGCATGATCTGGGAATTGACAGTGTTTGGTTAGTAAGAAATTAACTCTAGGAACTAATTAAAATAGGGAAATATGAAAAGTATATAAAAGTTAATGAGTTTATTTATTAAGATTTTATTTATTTATTTGACAGAGAGATAGATCACAAATAGGCAGAGAGGCAGGCAGAGAGAGAGAGGGAAAGCAGGCTCCCTGCTGAGCAGAGAGCCCGATGTGGGGCTTGATCCCAGGACCCTGAGATCATGACCTGAGCCAAAGACAGAGGCTTTAACCCACTGAGCCACGCAGGCACCCCTAAATGAGTTTATTTTTAAACTGGATACTATTTTTGTTAATTATAAAGCAACTCTTTCAGGGGAACTGCTTTCTCCAATTTATGCATAGATTATTTGACAGACTGGCTGAAATATTCCATACCACTTTTGCATAGTAGAAATGAAAAACCCAAAGAATTCATATTTTCAAGACTGTTAGCACCTTCTCAAATTTCAAGAATTTATTCAATTTCTGTAGAAAAACATGGGCTTTATTTTTCTTACTGTTATTCATATAATTCATTTTTACAAACATATTCTCAATATCTAACAGTCTGCAATAATTGCATTTTCTTAAGGTCTTCTTGCATTTATCATTGTTGTCACAATAATGCCTCTTGTGGCTGTGAATTGTCCTGAGTCTTTCTATATTTACAATCATGACGGGATCTTTTTTTTTCCTATCAACACTTTTATTGCGTTTCTTCAAGAAAGATTGTATCAGTTCCTAAGTCTGTGACAATTTACATATCTGTTAAAGTGGGACATTATTCCTATTATTTTAGATGGCAATTAGGAGAAACAGAGAATATGATTTTGGGGCTCATACATTGTTGTTTATTTTTAGAAAAAAATTATATGACTAAGCAAAGTAAGCCTAGAACCAACACAAAGGTGATTTAAGCAAAGAAAGTCCCCATTCTCTCTTCCACTTCTTAAAAAAACTTAACATCCATTCATATGCATGGATATTCTTTTTTTGTTTACTGAGATACAATTGACATATAACATTCTATTAGTTTCAGGTATGCAACATAAATATATTGTGAAATGATCACCACAGTATGGTTAATATCTGTCATCATACATAGCTATAAACATTTTTGCTTGTGATGAAAGCTTTAAAGATCTGCCCTTTTAGCAACTTGCAGATATACAATATGGTATTATTAACTATGCTCACCATGGTGTACATTACATCCTAAGTGGATATTCTTGAAGGAAAAAAAAGAAAACTACCACTTCTTTCCACTTTTAAGAATTCTAATTATTTTATAGTGATAAATATTACTAGTCTAAAGGAGTATAGTGCAGATCTTGTCATCTACATTATTCAAAACAGGTCATCCCGCCATGCCGGTCACATTTTAATAGGGAGAAGGGGCTGTGGACCAACTAGAATGTCATAAATGACATGCATAAAGGTTGCTGCATTTTCCACTGAAACTAATATCTTTCTGGCTCCAGATATGAATATATAAGCCAATAATAACTTGAATGATTCTTTTCCTATGTATTTTTTACATCATATATAACCCATAGACCATTTTAATGGACTAACTCATCTTAATCTTAAATTCTATTAAATGCCTGTTTCTTTTCTGCAATAAAAATTCTCTAGCTACTGAGGTATGTGGATAGCTCGGTCCATTGAGTGCCCAGCTCTTGATTTCAGCTCAGGTTTGTGAGATTGAGCCTTGTGCCAGGCTCCATGCTTAGCATGTAAGTCTGCTTGTCCCTCTCCCTCCGCTCCTCCCCCCATTCACTCTCTCAAATAAATTTTAAAAATAGCAAAAATCTTTTTAAAAATTCTCTAGCTACTGAGAAAAATTGCAAAAGAAATATTAATAAATTTTATAGCATCTTAGAAAAGTTGGCAGTTGCCTTAGTGTCTATTTAGTCGTTCATTCAAGATATTTATACAGAACACCTAGAATATGTCAGAAACCTTGCTAGGCACTGAAGATACTACCCATGAACCATAAAGACATGGTCCCTGCCCTCATAAAATTCAAAGTCAACAACCTCTCCAAAACTGTTAGCTAAAATGAAGATTGCATAGACTCCCACATAATTCATTGGACCCATTATAGTAAAATTTAAGAATATCAAAATTAAGAAAAACTTCCAGAGAGAGAGAACAGATAACTCGCATATGTATATTTAATACTCATTTTAGATATTTCAAAAACTTCTGCCCGAGGACAACTGAGTTGTGTATATATATTTTAAGTACTGAAGGGGAGGAAAATCTCCAAAGCTAGTATTTTGCATGCTTATCTATATTGTCATTTAAAGAAGAAAATGCAATTGAAAAAAAAAATCTCTACCATTTAAGGTCTCAGAAACTTTGCTACACAAACACCCTCCTTAAATAAGAAAAAACAACTCTTGAGAACAATAACAGTAGGAGACTTTAGGACACCGCTTTCGATAATGGATAGAATAACTAGATGGAAGACCAATTAAAAAAGAGTACACCTGAACAACACTGCGGACAAATGGGACCTAGCAGACACACACGGAACTCTACTTCGCGTAACAACGTAATACACGTTTTTCTCAAGTACACAAGGAATATTCTCTGGGATAGACCCTATGTTAGGTCACAAAACAAGACAATAAATATTAGAAGGCTGAAATCATACAAAGGGTCTTTTCCAGTTGAAATGAAATAAGAAATCAACAACAGGAGGGAAACTAGAAAATTCATAAACATCCAGACATTAAACAACAAACTCTTAAATAACCCATAGGTCAAAGAAGAAATCATAAGGGAAGTTGAAAAAATCTTGAGAAAAATGAAAATGAAAACACAAAATAAACTTATGGGATGCAGCAAAAGTAGTGCCAAGTAGGAAATTTATAGCTGTAAACATATTAAAGACAAGAGATCTCAAATCAACAGCCTAACTTTACAATTTAAGGAACTAAAACTAAGAACAAGTTAAATCAGCAAAAGGAAGGAAATAACAAGTATCAGAACAGATATAAATAGAGAATAGAGAAACAATAAAGAAATGAAACTAAGAGTTCTTCTAAAAGAATAAAAAAAATTGATTTAGCTTATTTTGACTAAAAAAATATAGACAGAAATAACTAAAACCGGAAATGAAAAGGAAGATATTACTACTGATGTTACAGAAATAAAAATAATTTTAAGAGAGTACTATAAACAACTGCACACCAACAAATTCAATAACTTAGGTAAAATGGACCAATTCCAAAATACCTACACCCTACCAAGATTGAATCATGAAGAGGCAGAAAATCTGAATAGACCTTTTACTATTTAAGGAGATTGAATCAGAAATCACAGCTGTCAACAAACAAAAATCCAGGACCAGATGGCTTCACTGGTGATGAATTCTACCAAATATTTAAAGAGGAATTAGTACTAACCCATCTCAAATACTTCCAAAATTTGGACAAGGAGAAACATTTCCTAACTCTTTTTATGAGGCCAGCATTATCCTGAACTACATTAAACTATCCATCAATATTTCTTATGAATAAAGACTTCAACAAAGTACTAGCAAATCATTTCAACAGCATATTTTTTTAAAGATTTACTTATTTATTTTAGAGAGAGAAAGCAGGGAAAAGGGCAGAGGAAGAGAATACTGAAGCAGGCTCCCCACTGAATGCAGAGTCCAACACGTGGCTCCATCCCAGGACCCTAGATCATGATTGAAGTTGAAATCAAGAGTCGACCGCCCAACTGACTGAGCCACCCAGGCACCCCTCAAATTTAACAACATATTCAAAAGATTATACATTATGACTAAATGGAATTTATTACTGGGTGTAAGGATGGCTCAACATACAAAAATCAATGTAGCACACCATATAAACAGAATGAAGGAAAAAATAAAAAACATGATCAACTGATACAGAAAAGCATTTGACAAAATTCAATAACTCTTTAAGATGAAAAACACTCAACAAACTAGGGACAGAAACTATTTTAACATAATAAAGCCCACTTATGGAAAACCTACACTAAAATCATACTTAATGGTGAAAGACTGAGTGCTTTTCCTCTAAGATCAGGAATAAGGCATGTATGTCTATTATTTTAAATAGGAATTTAATATAGTACCGGAAGTCCTAGCCCAGCCTAGGCATGAAAAAGAAATAAAGTGAATTCAAATTGGAAAGAAAGAAGTAAGATTATCTCTATTTGCAGATGATATAATCTTATATGTAGAAACTCGTAAAGACTACATACACACTCAAAAAAAGCTGTTAGAACTAATAAATGAAGGGGTGCCTGGGTACCTTATTCGATTGAGCATCTGACTGTTAGCTCGGGTCTTGATCTCAAGGTGGTGAGTCCAGCCCCTCACTGGATTCCATACTGGGCAGAGAGCCTACTTAAAAACAATGAAAACAGGGTGCCTGGGTGGCTCAGTGGGTTAAGCCTCTGCCTTTGGCTCAGGTCATGATCTTCAACATCCATCCTGGGATGGAGGCCCACATTGGCTCTCTGCTCAGCAGGGAGCCTGCTTCCTCCTCTCTCTCTGCCTGGCTCTCTGCCTACTTGTGATCTCTCTTTGTCAAATAAATAAATAAAATCTTAAAAAAAAAAAAAACCCAACGACAACAGCAATAGGAACAACAACAACAACTAATACATGAATTTAGCAAAGTAGCAGGATACAAAGTCAAAATGCAAAAATCAGCAACCATATACACAAGCAATGAACCATCTGAAAACAACCCGATTCAAAAATGGGCGAAGGATTTTTGTAGATATTTTCCCAAAGACAGTATGCAAATGGCCAGTAAATACACGAAAAGGTGCTCAACATCACTAATCATTAGGGAAAGGCAAGTCAAAACCAAAATGAGCTACATCACACTACACCCATTCGAATGGCTATTAACAAACAAACAAATAAACAAAAAACCTAGAAAACATCACGTGTTAGGATGTGGAGAAATTGGAAGCTTGTGCATTGGATGTAAAATGGTGCAGACACTATGTAAAACAGTGTATCAGTTCCTCAAAAACTTAAAGATAGAATTATTGTAAGATTCTAGACTTCTAGATTCTAGAATTAGCATAGATCCAGCAATTCCAGTTCTGTGTATATACCCAAAAGAATTAAAAGTACAGAGTCAGATATTTGTACACTCATGTTCATGGCAACATCATTCACGATAGCCAGAAGGCGAAGCAATGCAAGTGTCCATCACTGCATGAAGGGATAAACAAAATGTGGTATATACCCCATAGGATATTATCTGGCCTTAAAAAGGAAGGAAATTCTAACACATGCTGTAACATGGATGAACTTTGAAGACATTATACTAACTGAAATAAGCCAGACACAAAAGAACAAATAGTATATGATTACTCTTAGATGAGACATTTAGCGTAGCCAAATCTATATAGAGAGAAATTAGAATAATATTGGACAGGGGCTGCAGGGAGGAGGGAATGGGAACTTACTGTTTAACGGGTACAGAGTTTCAGTTCAAGAAGATAAGAAATGTTCCCGAGTGGGACAGTAGAGGCAGTGGCGCTTCACACTACTGAATCGCACACGTAACAATGGTGACCTGGTATTTTGTGTTATGTGCACTTTATCACAACTAAAAATAAAAATGGTTACCTGGTAAATTTTATGTTGTGTATGTTTTACCACAGTTAAAATACATAAAAACTTCTGGAAGAACTCTAAGAAGAGAAATAAATTCAGTATGATGTCATATAGATATGGGAAGAAAGAGTAAGCAAGCAACTTTTTAAAATTCATTATTGCCTAAAAATGTTAGAATAAAAAATAATGAAAAGGAAAAAAAAAGAGGATAAAAATGAGGAAAAACATATTACAATCCAAAACTGAAATTGTAGATGATTTGAACTAAAACATTTCAGAGAGCGGCTGGAAAGAGATGAGAGAGTACTAAATGATTTGTATTGTTTGAAGAAAGGCACGGATACATAGATAAACTTAGGAAATAGAAAAATAATAAAAAGTGTAGCAATAAGTCTTTTTTGGGGGGGGGAGCAGTAGGTCTTAATAAATTAGGGATCACCCATTAGAAGTGCTGAGTTAGAATGTAAGTCTCAAACCAGCAAAAGAAATTTTTATCTGTTTGGAAGAAGGAAAGAATACAAAGAGAAAGTATGAAATGCAGACATAAATCATGTTATAACAGTAATTACAGTAAATGTAAAAGGCCCTCCTTTTGGATTACAAAACAAAATGCTAAATGTAAAATAAAAGACATCTAAAACAAGAGATGCAGAAAGGTGGAATTTTTTAAACATTTTATTTATTTATTTGACAGAGAGAAACACAGCTAGAGAGGGAACACAAGCAGGGGGAGTGAGAGAGGGAGAAGAAGGGTTCCCGCCGAGCAGGGAGCCCGATGTGGGGCTTGATCCCAGGTCTCCAGGATCATGATCTGAGCCAAAAGCAGTCGCCCAACCAACTGAGCCACCCAGGCGCCCCAGAAAGGTGGAATTTAAAGGCATTTAAAAAATACACTAGTAGGGAAATGTAAACAACGATCCTAAAAAGGACTAACATACCAATCTTATCTATCAGAAGAGAATTCAAGGCAAAATATTATAAAAGGTAAAGAGCGACACTATATAAATAGATATTATACAGGTCAAGAAGGTAAGCAAATCAGGACATTTAGCAAAGATGCTGGGCACAAGGTCAATTTTTAAAAGTCAGTAACGTTTCTCTGTACCAGCAATGAGCATGTAGAAAACGTAATAGAAACTAAGCTAGTGTCTGGTAATAAACTTTTAAAATAATATACAAGCTGTCTATGGCAAAGTTTTCAAGCCCAATGATAGGATACAAAGGTCAAAATAAATGGAGAAATAATGGTAAGATCACTTGACAATCAAAAATACACTGACTATATTGACTACATGTATTCATGAATATATGTATTCATGGGATCATTTTAAGGAATATTCAACTTGTAGCAAATGAGGTTGTAGGTAGTCTAGTGTACTTATGGTCATTTTCTTCTAGTCTAGACTTTTTAATAAGTATCGATCAAGGAATTTGTCCTTAGATTCTTTGTATTTTCTGTCCCTTCAGCCTGACTATTCTTCCCCCAGATGCTCTCAGGGTTCACATTCCAAGTCTGTTCTGATTTCTGTTGAAATGCCACTTTGTCAGATGCTTCACTGAATCCATCTATTTAAAAAGAGCGCCCCCATCACTCATCCAGTGAAGGACCATGGAGCCTCATGGGACTTTGGCAGTGTCACTTCCTTGGCTTTCTGGGCTTTTTGCCAGGGGTTGGATACCAGATCCAGACCCTTGACATCTAACAACAACAACAAAAAAAGGAGGTGGAGGTATGGGAGGGACTTTATAACACTTATCACTACCTGATATTACATTTTATATGTTTTATGTGTTCACTGTCCATCTCCCTTAAGCACCATAAGGGCAGTGACTTCTTGTTATTGATGCTCCCTGTTTTGGGCACAACACATACAACACTCTTGGACATAGTAGGGACTCAATAAGTATTTGTCAAATGAATCATTGGAATATGTACAAGAATAATTTATTTCTAGTGGGCAAATATATTCAAGAAGAGCATCAATTAAAACTGATTTTTGGCAGACTGGTAAAGTAACTTTTAATAAACTGATTTTTAAAATATTGCCCTCCTCTACCATCAGATAATATAACTCAAGGTCATATCAGCTATCTATTTAATTCTCAACTTAAATGACTAATTGAACAGATAAAAATATCTTCTTTTCTAGTTTTAATTCTTTTCTACACCATACATAATGATTTTCAGATGGAAGATGCTGTATGGTAATTCGTATTGTACAATTTACTGTGTCTTTTTATAATTGAATTTATGCCCTCTGGACCAGTGATATATATATTTACCTATAAAATGCTAATTTCCCCCTCAGTATCTAGTTAAGAGGTAAATTTTGACAACACTGAAATGTTGCCCTAAAACAGGTATTGTGCATAAATAGTCACTCAGCTATTACCAAATAATATGCCAAGAAAATAACGGTAATCACCCTTAAGACATAGGCAGTTGGCCTTACAATATCAATTATCCGTTTCTAAGTATTAGGTATGTTCTCATGATAAAGACGGATAGAGTGCTATACAGTGCTATATGACTTTAAGCTCAGAGAAGTCAGCGTATTATCTTTGCTATGACAGATATCCATTCTTCACAGAAATTTTATATAGGAGTCAGGTGAAATTCTTAGTATAAAATCTAACAGTTTTTCTAAGCATAACAACTAAGCAAATATTTTACTATTTAGCTAACATAGCACATGAATGAGTGAGTTTACCCGAGTAGGTGTGGTTCCTCCTGAAATTGTGTCTTGGCATCTCTGTGATGGTGTGCAAACGGCTTCCCAGGAGGATGCTGGTTTATCTTTTGTTTTGTTTTGTTTTGTTTTGTTTTTACAGCCCAGGCTGGAGAAACAAACTGAGTAGCAAACCGGTCTACCTGTTAAATATAAAAGTAAAACATTTAGTCAAAGAAATATCTGTTAGTGTTATACAGTGGTGGTAAAGATTACTCCCTTAATGTCTGGCAGTGACATTGAGACAGTACTAAGTAGTGTGATCAGGGACAAGTTATTTATTAATTCTGGGGCTTTTGACAAAACATAATAATAATTGTATAATTTAAAATAAGGTTCATGCACAAACTACATCACACGCTGTGATCTAAATCAGCATGAAAGATCCATAATTAAATAATTGGTGCTACACAATTTTTAATTGTCCTTGCTATCCACTCTGCAATTAATACTCAATTGCTCTTTGTTTTTTTTTCTATTTATTTTGCTTTTATTCTACCACCCTGCATACTTTTCCATGTTCTTTGATTTTTCCCTTCACTTAAAATATGTTTGGAAAATCTATCATGATATCCCGTTGTTTCCAACAAGACCTGAGAACACTGACAAGTACTGAGTCATGGCCCCTCCATCATTTTCTGCAGCTTCATGTGACACTGCAGCGTCCCTGCCAACATTTCTCAAGTGCCTTGATGATCCAGGTCTGCGTTTTAAACCCACCATGAATACTGCAGAAGGTTTTAAGGGCGGTTAGGAAGAGAGGACCGGCCTCTCATGGCGAGCTAATATCAAATAGTAGCTTTCTAGTTACCTTAAACTGAATGTAGATTTCCACTTGTCATGCAAACGCCCACTCTTGAGTCAGCTGCATTCAGAGACTGCTGGTGCCAGTTTCTTAGAAGAAATGTTCTTATTTTTCTGAAAATCCGAAGCACAAGAGAAAAGTATTATCCTTGGGTACCAAGTAAAGAACTCTTTAAAAAGATCTCGACAGCAACAGAAAGTCAACGTCTTCTGCCATTTTGAGAGGTAGATCGGCAGCAATAAGCCCTTTTCCTTAATATAACATTCTCATCTCTTGAAAAGAAAGTTTCCTATTATAGAAGTGGTTATTTGTTAAGATTGAGGTAAAAGCCACCTGAAGGGAAACTTCTACGCAGCCACTCATTTCTTCTACTGGAAGATGTCAAAAGTAGAAGCTGGTTTAGTCATCGTGGGATTGTTTGTCGCGAAGGAACATGCCGACTGAGTCATTTAAGGAACATCTAAAATGGACTTTTAAGAAGTTAAAAAGCTTTCTTCCCCTGATCAATAGAGCAGAGAGGGCTGTAAATAGGTATTCAGTGACTGACTGGTAAATGTCCTTTCCCACAGACTGAAGAAGCCCACAAAGGAGTATATCAGAGAGAAAAAGAAAATAGTGCTAGCGAGAAAAAGAAAAAGAGAATCATTTAGTTTCTTGTTTGTACAAAGAATGTCTTTTTGTTTGCAAATTCTAATATTCCAGAGAATAGAGGAAATTACGCCAAAGATTAAAGTAAAACCTGGAGACTGGCCTTAAGTATTTAATTATGGTTTAACAAATCTTCCATCTTGATTTGCTAGAACTTTAGATCCAAGTCTTTTGCAAAACTGTGAAATAGGGCAATTTGTAACAACTTTGCCTCTGTCCTTCCTTGTGGCTGCTGCTATAATCCCTTTCCCTCCTTGCCTCCTTCCCTCCTTGTGGCTGCTGCTATAATCCCTTTCCCTCCTTGCCTCCTTCCCTCCTTGTGGCTGCTGCTATAATCCCTTTCCCTCCTTGCCTCCTTCCCTCTTTGTGGCTGCTGCTATAATCCCTTTCCCTCCCTTGCTGAAATCCCTCCTTGTGGCTGCTGCTATAATCCCTTTCCCTCCCTTGCTGAAGTCCCTTTTGGTTATGTCCCCGCTGTGCATCTCCAGAGTCTGCTCTGATTCCTTCACAATTTCTCTGCCCTCTCAAGGATGCATTAAATGACTGGCCTGATAGTCTGCCCAGCAGAGGATTTGAAATCTTCTATTTTTCTTTCATGAACAGTTGTTTATGGACTACTAGAATTTTGGTTTTAAAAAAATTAAAGCATATCTTTCCAGTGAATTCTATTTTGTGATGTGGTTGTTGACTTTCATTATGAAATTAGACATATGTTATCCTGGAAGTAATTTTAGTGTCTAGATAAGGCTTAATGCAGCAGCTATTAAAATCACATATTTACATGAACTCTTATGGGTAAAAATATCAGTGATTCTCAAAAATATTAATAATTTCCAAAACATTAAGAAAATACTAGACAGTAATAACTGAAAAATAAGATGTCTCAAGTCCAATTTTTGTAAACTTTGGTACTTTCTACACATTGTTCAGATAATTGTGGCAATTCTGTATCTTTACCTTTTAAACTACAGCAATTTAGTTCACTTTCCCTCAGCTTGAAAGGATCTTAAATTTATTTTCTGTATAAAAATGTTGAACTTTCTGAACACACTGAGATTTCGCCCTCCTTATAACTGGAGCCCTGCCCCAGAAATCTGAACAGCCTCCTGCTCCTATTTTAGAATATAGAGAGATTGGGTTTGACCTCTTCGCGGGGCATCTGGCTATGCAGAGGAAAGACTGCAGGAGATATAGCTCCTATTCCTCCCGCAGGCCCGTCTGTGAAGAAGGAGACTCCTTTTCAGTCACCTCGGTGGAAGAGGCCTCTGCAATCATGACACTTGCATTCTGACTCAGATCTGGGGCTCCTTTTTTCTTCTTCTTCTCATGAACAGACAGAATATATCATCTTTTTCCTGTTGACTCCTGATAGTCTCTCGGGACCTTGACACAAGATGATTACCCCCAGATGTCATCATAAAATATCCTAAATTCAAGGTGTGCTATTCCTTTGCAACATAATTCCAAGGCCATGCCGCACCATCATCTGACTAAAAATAGGTCATAGAGATAATCAAAACTCCTTGTCTGGGAACTCAAGATTCTCAGTGCCCAGATATTTGGTGCAGTCCTTGGAAGGCACTCATTTCCCATTCCTGGGGTTTCCAGGTAGAGAACATCTGCTCATGTGGTATAGAACATCTGCTCACTTTCTCCTTTGGAAGGTAGTACTTATATGAGTAGGAAGCTTGGGATAATGAACTGAGCATTTATAGCTTAGTCCTCTCTCCTTTATTATTGGGGTCTGCTTACTCGTAGAAGCCATGTGCTCTTGACTATGAGGTAACTAATAAAGGCTTTGCTATTGCACGGGAGTAAGGGACTGTGGTTTTCCAGCCCTGCCTTTAATGGGTGAGTAAACCTATCTAATTCTGAAGTTAAGTATTGGGAATCTCCTCATCTCATGTTTGCACACCTTCTCCCAAGGTTCTATCAAAAATGAGGCTGACATTTTGCTAGTCATGTGTCTGGTTCCACTTTCTATCTCAGATGGCTCAGAACTCTAGTGGAAGACAAGGGTATAAATGCGTGTGTCAGCAGTCTCCAGAAGAAGTGGATTCCACAAACTGGTTCTCTTGGCCTCCACAAAGCTGCTTCCATTTTTCCTTTCCACCTCAGTGGTAAAATCTCTAGTCCCAGAAAATATCAAAAACAGTTGAGATGCCCCAGTGGTACAACAGCTATAATGGAAGATACTGCTCTTGCTGTTGATGTGGGAACCAAAGGTGTAGAGGACATTACTTTCTATACAACGGATCCTCCCCATCACTGCTGGTGGTACTACTCCTTATTATTACCAAAGCTGCAGACACCTTCAGCTCTCAGAGTCCCAACACAATTTCAACTTATGAGCTCCATATATCCTTCATCCTGGGACCCAGGCATGAGGATATGGAGACCAGCCTGAAGAACAATCTGAGGGAAAGACTCACTGCTGTACAGCAAAGTGCACAAATCTTTTTTTAATAAGATTTTATTTATTTATTTGACAGAGACAGCGAGAGAGGGAACACAAAATGTCTTTTAATAAGCAAAGCACTTTGTTTTGTCTTATTAGACTTTATTTTATAGAGCAGTTTTAGGTTCACAACAAAACTGAACAGAAGGTATAGAGATTTCCCGTATATCTCCTGCCCCCACATATGTACAGCCATCCCACTACCAATATCCCCCATTAGGGCGATGGTTTGTTATAATCAATGAACCTACATCGATACCTAATTACCCTAAGTCCATAGTTTACATTAAGTGTTTAGTCCTGGTGTTGTACATTCTATAGGTTTTAACAAATGAATAGTGACATGTATCCACCATCGTAATAGCATACAGAATAGTTTCCCTACTCTAAAAATCTTTTGTGCCTTGCTTATTCATCTCTTCCTCCCCACTAATCCCTGGCAACCACTGATTCTTTTACTATCTCCTTACTTCTACTTTTTCTAGAATGTCATATGATTGGAACCATGTAGTGTGTAGCCTTTTCAGATTAACTTCTTTTACTTGGTAATATGCGTGTAAATTTCCTCCATGTTTTCTTACAAGTTGATAAGCAGCGCAGTACTTTTTAGACCTGAATATTATCCCATTGTCTGGATGTTCCGGTTTATCCAGTCACCTACTGAAGGACACATTGGTTACTTCTAACTTTTGGAATTTATGAATAAAGATACAATACACATCTATGTGCAGGTTTTTGTGAGAACATAGTTTTCAACTCCTTTGGGTGCATTCTAGGAAGCACCATAGCTGGATTGTCTGGTAAGAGTGTGTTTAGTTTTGTAAGAAACTACCAACCATCTTCCAAAACGACTGCACCGTTTTGCATTCCCACCAGCCATGAATGAGGTCTGCTGCTGCTCCTCCTCAAAACTTGGTGGTGTTGGTGTTCTGGATTTTGGCCATTCTAATATGTGTGTAGTGGTAACTTGTTACATTTAATTTGCTTTTTCCTAACGATACATGGTTTAGACCAGCTTCTATACGCTCATTTACCATCTGTATGTCTTCTTTGGTAAAATGTCTGTTAAAAGTCTGTGGCCTATTTTTTTAATCAGGTTGTTTGTTTTCTTATTGTTGATTTTTGAGAATTCTTTGTACATTTTGGATAGCAGTCCTTTATCAGATGTGTCTTTTACAAATATGTTTTCACAGTCTGTTGCTTATCTCTTCATTCTCTTAAGAGTATCTTTTGCAGAGCAGTTTTTAATTTAATTTAATTCTTTTTAAGAGAGAGAGAGAGAGTACATGTGTTGAGTGGGGGAGAGACAGAGAGAGAGACAGAGAGAGAGGGAGAATCTTAAGCAGGCTCCATGCATGGAACCTGACATGGAGCTCCATCTCACAACACCCATTTCGTAACCTGAGCTAAAGTCAAGAGTTGGACGCTTGACCAACTGAGCCATGCAGGTGCCCCTGAAATTTTTAATTTTAATGCAGTTTCCTAACAGATACTCTTAAAAATAATTTTACCAAATGTGATCTTAAACTTGTTTATGGTAAGCAATGTTCATCTCAAGTTTTAATTTAGGGAGTTAGGTTTCTTTCACAGATTGTGCCTTTGGCGTTGTATCTAAAAAGTCATCATCATAGCTAAGGTCATTTAGATTTTCTCATGTTATTTTCTAGGAATTGTATAGTTTTTTATTTTAAATTTAGTTCTATGATCCAGTTTTAGTTAATTTTTGTGAAGAGTAAAGTCTGTGTCTAGATTTCTCTTCATGTGGATGTCTAGTTGTTCTAGAATGTCTAGTTATGTAGATGTTCCATTTGTTGAAAGGACTATCTTTTCTTCATTGTGTTGCCTTTGCTCCTTTGTCAAAGGCCAGTTTTTTTATATTTGTTTGGGACTATTTCTGAGGTTTCAATTTGTTTTATTGGTCTGTTTGTCAGTTCAATTTGTCTATTCGCCAACACCACACTTGACTACTATAGCTTTATAGTAGGTCCTAAGGTCTAGTAGCATCAGTTCTGTAACATTGTTCTTCGCCTTCAGTATCATGTTGGCTATTCTGGGCATTTTGACTTTTGTAAAAACTTTAGAATCAGTTTGTTGATATCCACAAAATAATTTGCTAGCATCTTGACTATGATTGTGTCGAGTTGGGAAGAACTGGCATCTTGATGACATTGAATTTTCCTATCCATGAACATGTGAACATGGAAAATATCTGTTTAGTTCTTGTTTGATTTCTTTCATCAGAGTTTGATCATTCTCCTCATATAGATCTTGTATGTGTATATTAGATTGGCACTTTAATGTTTCATTTGGAGGGTTCTAACGTTAATGGTATTTTTAATTTCAAATTATCTTTGTTCATGCTGGTATATAGCAAAGTGATCAACTTTTGTGTATCAACATTGTATCCTCCCACCTTGATATAATTGCTAGTTAGTTTCAGGGGTGTTTTTGTCAATTCTTTCAGATTTTTCTTCAGAGACAATCCTGTCTGCAAAAAAGGCAGTTTTATTTCTTCCTTCCCAATCTGTATAACTTATATATTTCCTTTTCTTTTCTTATCGCATTAGTTGATACTTCCAGTACAGTGTTGTAAAGGAGTATTGAGAGGTGACATCCTTGCTTTGATCTTGTTCTTAGCAGGAGTTTCTAGTTTTTCACCATTTGGTTTGATGTTAGCTGTGTATTTTTTGTAGGTATTCCTTATCAAGTTGGGGAAGTTTCACTCTATTCCTAGTTTGCTGAGAGCTTTTATTATAAATGGGTATTGGATTTTGTCAAATGCTTTTTCTGAATCTACTGATATGATCATATAATTTTTTTTAGCCTGTTGATGTGATGGATTACCTTACTTGGATTTTGAATGTTGAAATCCAATGTTGAATGTTGAAACAGTCTTATATATGTGGGATAAATCCCACATAGTTGTGGTATATAATTCTTTTTATATATTATTGGGTTCAATTTGCTAATAATTTGTTGAGGATGTTTTCCTCTATGTTTATGAAGGGTATTGGTCTATAGTTCATTATAATGTTTTTGTCTGCTTTGGGTGTTAGTGTAATGCTAGATTCATAGAGTAAGTTAGGAAGTATTCCCTCTGCTTTTACATTCTGAAAAAGATTATAGAAGATTGGTATAATGCCCCTTTACATGTTTAGTAGAATTCACCTAGTGAACCCTTCCAGACCTGATGCTTTCTCTTTTGGAAGGTTGTTAAGTATTGATTTAATTTATTTAATTTATGGAGGCCTATTCAGATAATCTATTTTTTATTGTGTACATTTGACAAATTGAGTCTTTTAAGGAACTGGCTTGTTAAATCCAGGTTATCAAATTTTTGTGCATACAGTTGTTCATAAATATTTCTTTGCTATTCTTTTAATTCCCATGGGATCAGTAGTGATGTTCCCTATTTCATTTCTCATACTAGTGATTTATGCCTTCTCTTTTGTCTTCTTAGCACAACTGGAGGCTTATCAATTTCATTGATCTTTTCAAAGAATGAGTTTTTGGTTACATTGATTTTCTGTATTGTTTTCCTATTTAAATTTCATTGATTTCTGCTTTAATTTTTATTTCTTTTCTTCTTCTTACTTTAGATTTAATTTGCTTTTTCCTTCTAGTTTCCTAAAATGTAAGCTTAGATTATTGATTTTAGACCTTTCTTCTTTTTCTAATGTATGCAATTTTGCAAAACTATAAATATTCCTCTAAGCATTTCTTTTGCTGAATCCCACTAATTTGGTAAGTCGTATTTTCACTTTCATTTAGTTAAAATTATTTTTTAAATTTCTCTTGAGGCTTCTTCTTTGACCTATGTTTTATTTAAAGGTATATGGCTTAATCTCCAAGTATTTGGAGATTTTCTAGCTATCTTTCTATTGATTTCTAGTTTAATTCTGTTGTGGTCTAAGAGCAGATATTAAATGATCTCTCTTCTTTTAAACTCATGAAGGTGTTTTTATTGTCCCATAATGTGGTCTATCTTAGTGGATGTTCCATGTGAGCTTAAGAATATGTATTCTTGGGGCGCCTGGGTGGCTCAGTTGGTTAAGCCTCTACCTACGACTCGGGTCATGATCTCAGGGTCCTGGATCAAGCCCCACATCGGGCTCTCTGCTCAGCAGGAAGTCTCCTTCCCCCACTCTCTTTGTCTGCTTCTCTGCCTACCTGTGATCTCTCTGTCAAATAAATAAAATCTTAAAGAAAAAAAGAATATGTATTCTTTTGTTGTTGGACAAAGTAGCCTAAAGATGCTAATTATATTCAGTTGATTGATGTTTCTATTGAATTCATCTCTGTTTTCTTCCTATTAGATCTGTCCATTTCTGATAGAGAGTACTGAAGTCTCCAACCATAATAATGGATTCACTTATTTCTCCTTGTATGTCTACCAGTTTTTGCCCCATGTATTTTTCAACCCTGTTGTTAGGTGCATGCACATTAAGGATCATATGTCTTCTTGGAGAATTGACCCCTTTATTATTACAGAATCCCTTTCTTTATTCTGATACATTTCCTTACTCTGAAATCTGCTCTGTGTGACATTAATATAGGTACTCCTGCTCTCTTTTGATTAGTGTTAGCATAGTATATCTTTCTCCATCGGTTTACTTTTTAATCTATAAATATCTTTGTATTTAAGGTGGTTTTCTTGTACACAGTATATAGTTGAGTGTTGTTTTTTTGATCTATCTGACAGTCTCTTTTAATAGTGTACAGATCACTGTTTTGTACATCTGAAACTAATGTAACACTGTAAAAATAAAAATAAAATCACATTTGCAAAAAAAGTATGTTTAGGTTACTGGTTTTAAAGTTATTGATATAGCTGGATTAATATCTACCATATTTGTTACTGCTAACAATTTGTTGCCTTTGTTCTTTGTTCCTATTTTTTATTGAGGTATAGTTGACATTTAACATCATATTAGTTTCGGGTGTACAACATAATGATTTAATATTTGTATGCGCTGCAAAATGATCACTACAATAAGTCTAGTTAATATCCATCCCCATACATAGTTACATTTTCTTTTCTTATGATGAGGACTTCTAAGATCTACTCTCTTAACAACTTTCACTTTGGTCCTATCTTTACATTCCATTATTTTTCCACACTTTGTGGTTATAATTAGGTATTTTACATGGTTCAATTTTTTCTCCTTTCTTAGTGTATTGATTATAATGTGTGTATTGAAAAAAAGTGTATCTTTTTTTAACTTTTTAAATTGGTTTCCCTAGAGTTTGCAATATATATTTACAACTAATCCAAGTCTACTTTTAAATAACACTGTATCACTCAAGGTGTAGTGCAAATACCTTTTAATATCAAAATAGTGGTAATTCCCTCTCCCATTTCTCATATCATTGCTATTATTCATTTCATTTATACATACATACATGTATATAAATATACACACATATAAGCATACATTATTGAATACATTGTTGCTGTTATTATTTTGGACAAACTATTATCTGTTAAATCAATTAAGAATCAGAAAATAAAAGATTTTATTTTACTTTCACTTATTTCTTCTCCAGTTCTTCTCCTTACTTTATGTAGATTCCACTTTGTGACATATATGATTTTCCTTCTCTCTATAGAACTTATTTTAACATTTCTTGTAAGATAGGTCTACTAGCAACACATTTCCTATATGATTTATGTATGGAAAATTATTTCTCTCTTACTTCTGAAGGATAATTTCACAGGATACAGAATTGAGTTGGTGGTTTTTTTCTCTCAACATATAAAATATTCCACTCTACTCTCTTCTTGCTTGCATGGTATCTGATAGGAATAGTTAGTTCTATAGTTAGGTATTTATCATTATAGTTTTTGTCTTTGTTCCTTTATAGGTAAGGTTTATTTTTCCTCTAGTTTTTTTCAGAATGTTTTATTTACCTTTGGTTTCCTTAAGTTTGAATATGATATGCATAGGTGTCAGGCATTTTGTTTGTTTTTGTGTGTTTGTTTTTGGCATTTATCCTGCTTGGTGTTCTCTGGGCTTTCTGTATCTGTGGCTTGGTGTCTGACTAATTTGGGGAAATTCTCGGTCATTATTATTTCCAGTATTATTTCTGTTCCTTTCTTTTTTTGTCTTGTATTCCCATTGTGCATATGTTACGTTACATCTGCTTTAGTTGTCCCACAGTTCTTGGATATTCTGATTCTATCTCTCTCTCTCTCTTTTTTTTTCCCCCAGTCTCTCTTCTGTCTCTCAGTTTTGAAAGTTTCTATCAATATATCCTGAAGCTCAGAGATTCTTTTGTCAGTAGTGTCCAGTCTACCAATAAGTTGGTCAAGGGCACTCTTCATTTCTGTTACAATGTTGTTGTTTTTTTTTTTATCTTTAGCATTACTTGTCGGTTTTTAGAATTTTCATCTGTCTGCTTACATTGACCATCTGTCCTCTATGTTGTTTACTTTTTCTAACAGAACACTGCAATACTGATACAATAAGAAATATATATTTCATCTTCATCTCTTATTCCTGGTAGAGCTTTGAAAACTTAAAAATTCTATAGTGACAGGGGTGATAGCAACATCTTTTATTATTCATAACAAGCCCCTTTCAACCATACAGGGGTTTAGGGAAATAAGGTGACTCTTGGAGGATGAGAACTGGTTGTCAGAAGAACCCCTATGTGATTAGAAGGTTGGAATTTCAACCCCTTCCCCACCCACCCTGAACTCCAGGGAAGGGAGAGGGACTGGAGACTCAGTTAATAGTCAATCATGCCTACCTAATGGAAACTGCATCAAAATCCAAAATGATGAGATTTGAGGAGCTTCCAGATCAGTAAAGGGATCCACATGCTGGTAGTGTGGTCCATCCCAAACTTCATGGGGCAGAAGTTTCTGTGCTTGGGACCTGTCTGGACCTCACTCTGTGCACCTCTTTATTTTGCTATTAATCTGCATACTTTAAAATAAACTAGTAAATGTAAGTAGAGTGCTCTGAGTTCTATAAGCTGTTACAGCAAATAACCAAACTCAAGGAGAGGGTTGTGGGAACTCCTGATTTGTATCCAAGTCAGACAACCTGGGACCCACTACTTTCCATTAGCATGTGTTGTGGAGAACAATCTTGTGGGACTGGGCCTTAACCTATGAGGTCTGTGCTGACTCTGGGTAGTTAGTGTCAGAACTGAATTAAATTGCAGGATGCCCAGTCCACAGAGAATTGGAGAATTGCTCAGTGTGGAAAACCTACACATCTGGTGTCAGAAGTATTGGAAGTAGAGAAATAATTTTCCTTTTTAGCCGTTAGCATATTAATCACAATTGTTTTGAATCCATGGTCTGATATTTCCAACATCCCTGCCGTCGTTGAATCTCGTTCTGATGCTTGCTCTATTTCTTCAAACTGTGGTTTTTTCCCCCTTTTGGTATGCTTTGTAACTTTTTCTTGATAGCTGCACAGATATACTAGATATAAGGAACGCCAGCACACAGGGCATTAGTGGTGTGGTGTCCAAGGAAGGGAAGCCTTCCACCTGCCACCTGTGATCAGGCCTCCGTGTTTCAGTGAGCAGTGTCCTTGGGCTGTGGAGTTCACACGTGCTTCTCAGTTCTCCACCCCCACCCCCCCCCCCCCCCCCCCCCCCCCCCCCCCCCCCCCGAGGCAGGCTGAGCTGGCTAGAGTGAGCGGAGTTGCTTATTTCTCTTCTCCCAAATCAGTTAGGCTCTGAAAAAAACTCAA
>PITA01014455.1:0-19833 GCA_004023965.1 Spilogale gracilis | reverse complement strand
TCAGCTTTTCTAAAAAGAATGGAATGTTCTGGCTTATTTCAAAATGGTTTCTTTTTTCCTCCCCCTTGCTGAAAGCATGAGGGGATTTTTCTCTGATATTCATGAGAATCTGTTAGAGCTCCGAGAGCCAAAACTCATAAAAGTATGAGGCTGTGAGGTCTTATGTCTCACAAATGTCCACATTGACCTTCCAGGTATTTGTTGGTTACAGTTCAGGTTTTCCTACCTCGATACTGGTTCCCATAGATGTCTTTGCATATGGGTTTCAGCTCTAGTAAAAATTACGACTGTCTGTATTTGCCTGTTTGCCTCTCCAATTTGCGGGGCAGCCCTTATCCCTATGACTTCACTTCTCTGGCAAATCTAATAAGGGTTTTTGATTTTTCTGTTTGTTTACCTTGTTGGGATGGAGCGATGACTTCCATGCTCCTTAGATTCCAGACTGGAAATTGGGATATGCACTTATTTATGTCACCCAGGAATGGAATTTCTGGGTCATGAAACATATGCATGTATGCTGACATTTGATGGAGAGTTTTCCAAAGTTGTTGTACCAACATATGCCGCCTTCAGCAGTGTGTAAGTGTTCTAGCTGCTCCACATGCTCCCTGGCTCTTGGAGCTGCTAATCTTTTCATTTTAACCATTCTGCTGTACGTGTAGTGGAATCACATCATGTCAGATGGCTAATGATGCTGAGCACATCTTCATCCATGCTGTGTTTAACTTCCATTTAAGTCCCTTCACTTTGGATTTATTAATCTAAAATTCTTTTTTCTTTCTTTCTTTCTTTCTTCCTTTCTTTCTTTCTTTCTAAATTTTTCACTTAAATTCAGTTTAGTTAACATATAGTGCAGTATTAGTGGAAGCAAACCATAAGAGACACTTAACTATGTAATTCTTTTTGCTTTCTGAAGGGACTTAGCTTATATTTCCCCTTTGCCCTGTGCCTGCTGCTCTTTGCCAGGTCTGCCCAGGAATTCCCGCTCTAGCCTCCAGGGTACTCAAGTCTGCCTCCTCCTGCTCCAGCTCCCTGTGGGGGTAGTGAAGAAAGAACCAAATGCCCACACTCTTCCTATAAGAAACTTCACCCTACAGCTTCCCACCAAAGTACCTCGGATTCCTATGTGAGCAGACCTTTGGGAGCCCAGCAAGGTTTCTTGACATATGTAGTTATGCCCAGGTTGCATAGTGAGTATGGCCCTGTCTCAAGCGGGACTGTGCTACACTTAGGTATCTCAGAGGCACAATTAAAGAGTTTTGATATTTGATCCTATGGATTTTTCATTGAACAAAAAATATCAAAGATAAGAATTAGCTCCCCTTTAACTGGCTTTTATACAAGGAACCTATAACTGTGTCAGGATATGCGGTTCACAAAGACCTCCAAGCCCCAAATTTAACTATTGAGTGACTGTCAGACATCAGCTTCTGCTGTGGACACTGGTTTTTATGAAGTCACAGACTTGATGAAAGCCTTTTGATAGTAGAAGTTGTCTTGTAGCTTTGTATAAAAGTATAAAAATATACTTTTGCCTAGGGATGATTTCAGTTTTGGGAATGTAATAAAAGTTAATTATAGAGAGAATTGCCTTAATTTGAAATGAAGTTTTTTCCAACTGTAGCATTCGTGCATACTGCCGGTCAGTATATTGAATTGAGATCCCCATTCTTTGGACAAACTAAAAGTTACACATTTTCCACAGTTAATTATGAAAAACTATAAAACCTTATCAAGAATACACAGAGTATACAACAAACAGCTGAAGGGAATGTCATGAGTTTTAAACTTACGTGAGAAAAATCTTTTTTAAAGCTTTATTAATGATTTAAAGACTGTTTTTAATAGGAAATTGCTCAACTTTTTTTCTGTATAACATTGAATTAATTCCTAAATAAAAATTAGAGAATTAGTTTCAAACTCATAATAGTGAATCTTCTGTCTTTTAATAAGTCTGGAACAAATTTTATAAAAATTAATCATCGTGCATCTTTGAAATATAGAAAATAATTGTTATGAAAGTTGAAATTAAATCTTAAGGGTATCAATAAGTCTTTTTTAGCATGTAAATTATAGCATTGGTTTCCCAAAATGAGGTCTAAAACAATAAAATGTACCTGGGGATCTCGTAAAAATGTAGATTCTGATTCATTAGGTCTGAGAAGGGCCTGAGATTCTGCATTTTCACAAGCTCTCAAGAAATGCCATACTGCTGGGCCACAGATCACACTTAGAGTAGCAGGGGTAGGCAACCCCTGATGAGCCCTCATTATTTATGAAAACACAGCTGGGAAGGTAATCTGTTGCAACAGGAAGAACAATGCCCCAGTATCCAATGACAGTGGTGTAAGTTGAAGTCCTGCACTTGTTTGCTGTGTGTTCTCGAACAAATTCATGCAATGATTGTGAGCTTTAGTTTTCTCGTCTATTATGTGCGTATAATTCCTGTCATACCCAGTTCAAAATACGCTGGAGCTCTTCTAACTTGAAGTTTATGTTCTAAGTAAATGTATAAGGCAGAAATGTTTATATGTACATATGGTATATACATATGACATATGTGTGTATGTTTGGAAGTACTCTCATTATGTATATCATTTCAGAAGACCCAGCACAGGTAGGTAGAGGCTTTGTGTACTCATCGGCACAATGATCTCTTTCTGGACAGTTGGCACCATGGTTGGTTGCAACATCGTTCAGTCCCAGTGAGGTTCACGTTACCTTCTATAACCAAGTAAGGGTGGAGAATAGAGTAATAGTACAAATCCCCTAAAGACTGCCCCATGATCCCCAAAGACATAAGAGTAATTTCAAATTAACTTTCAAATACATTTGTATGAATGGTTATATCCTTTTTCAGAAAGAATAATCCACAACATTCACTTAGAAACTTAAATTCCAACAGATGTTTTGCTTTCTGAAAAGGTTCTTGAATTCATTGACAGATCTTTGGCTAAACTGATGAATTAATTTGTTCAGGCCAGATTTCATAAATCCTCTAATAATTCTTCCCTTTACACATGTTGACTTGATTTTTGAGAACTACAGCATGTGGTTTCAACATTTTAACTTTTACTACTTTAATCAACTAACATTTATTGCAGGGTTGAATGATGACCGATCATTGAAAGATACAGTTAACTAAGATATAAAGTCTAACTGTCAATTAAATAAGACTGGATATCTAAATAATAAGTAAAAATCAATCTGTGTCACTGAATTTTGAAATTTTTGGAAGCTGCATATAACTCTTTTTCTTCTAGGACTATATTGAAGATACATTTCTAAGTATTGCTACAAAGCTTGGACATGCATCTCATGGATACGTTTATTTTATTTTATTTTTTAAAGATTATTTATCTATTTGTCAGAGAGAGAGAGCATAAGCAGAGAGAGTGGCAGGCCATGGGAGAAGAAGTCTCCCTGCTGAACAAGGAGCCCGATGCAGGCCTCAATCCCAGGACTCTGGGATCATGATCTGAGCAGAAAGCAGACACTGAACTGACTGAGCCACCCAGGCGCCCTCATGGCTACATCTACATGTGTCTGGGTTACCTTGGCTGTATACAAGCGAACTATACAAACTAAGCACCAGTTTGGCATGGTTCAGACCAAGCTTTAATACAAAATTTAGCTAAACTTTTAAAATTTTAGTCTTGTTAACTCTGTACACTAAAACTTGAGATGAACATTGCTTATCATAAACAAGTTTAAGATCAAGTTTGGTAAAAATCTTTTATCTGTTAGAAAACTATGTCTGGAGTCCAGTTAATCAAATATCATGGGTCTTTCTTTTCTTATGGTTAATTCTAACAGGACAATTAGAGAAATTGAGTGGATCACTTACTGGTTATAACAATTATAGGTGTTGTTAAAATGTTAAAATGGATGTTGTTAAAATGTTAACAACCAATTTAACAAACGTTAAATTGGTAACATTTTCCTTTTTAGTATGAGTACTCTCAATGTCTAGCATTCCTGTTAGATGACTGTAGTGAGACTACTCATAATTTCAAGATAAAATGCCTTCTATGCATTTGGAAGGCCAGATTATGACTCTCCTAATCTTGTGTTGCTTGAGTCTAAGATAAAGGCTAAAATTCATTTAGCATAGTGGTTCTCAAATTTCAGTGTCCATTAGAGTTACCTGAGGTTTAGTCAAAACAGAGATTGTTACCCATGTGCCAAGATCATTCAATGGGAAAAGGACAATCTTTTCAATAAATGGAACTGGCAAAACTGGACATCCACATGCAAAAGAATAAAGCTAGATCCTTGTACCATGTGCAAAACTTACCTCAAAATGGATCAAAGACCTAAGAGCTAAAATTAAAACCTAAGAGATAAAACTATAAACCTCTTAGAAAAAAACATAGGGAGAATATTTCATGACCCTGGATTTGGCAATAATTTCTTTTTCTTTTTTTAAGATTTTATTTATTTATTTGACAGAGAGAGATCACAAGTAGGCAGAAAGGCAGGCAGAGAGAGAGGAGGAAGCAGGCTCCCTGCTGAACAGAGAGCCCAATGTGGGCCTTGATCTCAGGACCCTGAGATCATGACCTGAGCCGAAGGCAGAGGTTTTAACCCACTGAGCCACCGAGGCACCCCATTGGCAATGTTTTCTTAAACAGGAAACCAAAACGTAGAGAGAAATTGAACATCACAAAAATAAAAATCTTTTGTGTTTCAAAGGACACTTTCAAGAGATTGAAAAAATAACCCACTGAATGGGAAAAAATAGTTGCCAATAATATATCTGATAAGGGATTAATATCCACAATATATGAAGAACTCCTACAACTCAACAGCAAAAAATTAACAGCCCAGTTCAAAAATGGGCAAAAGATTTGGACAGACATGTCTCTAAAGAAGATATATAAATGGTTGATAAGCACATGAAAAGATGTTTACCATCATTTGTCATTAGGGAAATGCTAATTAAAACCTCAGTGAGATACCAATTCGTACCCATTAGGATGTCTATTATCAAATATATATATATATATATATATATATATATATATATATATATATGTAAATAGCAAGTGTTAGCAATAATGTGGAGAAATTAGAACCCTTGTATGTTGCCGGTAGGAATGCACAATAGGGCAACCGCTATGGAAAACAGTTTGGCAGTTCCTTAAAGAGTTAACACTGGATTACTGAATGATCCAGCAAGTGCACTTCTAAGTGCGTACTCCCAGGAATTAACGCAGGGACTCAGGGTGACTGGGGGCTCAGCCAGGTAAGCATCTGACTCTTGATTTCAGCTCGGGTCATGATCTTGGGGTCATGGGATCAAGTCCCACGTCAGACTCCATGGATCCTGCTTAAGATTCTTGCTCTCCTTCTGCCTCTGCCCCTCCCCCAACTCTCTCTCACACAGGCACTCTGTCTCTCAAAATAAATAAATAAAACCTAAAAAAATAAATAAATAAAAGGAGGGACTCAAAGGTATGCTGTCCACCAGTGTTCACAGCAGCATTACTCATGATGCCTAAAAGTTAGAAACAACCCAAATATTCATCAGTAGAGCAAAAGCTAAACAAAATGTGGTCTATACATGCAATGGAATATTATCCAGCTGTAAAAAAATTAAAAAAAAGAAATTCAGGTATGTGCTATAACATAGATGAACCTTAAAAACATTATGCTAAGGGTAATAAGCCAGATACAGAAAGAAAAATGTTGTATGATTGCATTATATGAGGTATGTAGAATAGGCAAATAGAGAGAGATAGAAAGTAGAGGAGACCCAGGACTGGGAATGGGTGGCAGTAATGGGGGCTACTATTTACTGGGCATAGAGTTTCTGTTTAGGATGATGGAACAGTTCTGGAAATGGATCACGGTAATGGCTACTCTACAGTAACACTGCACTTAACACTGAAGACTTATATACTACGCAAACAGTTAAGGGGTATATTTATATTATGCATATTGTGCATATTTTGTGAGTTCCTAGGCTCTGTCCCCAGAGGATCTGACTAGATCTGGGTTAGAGCCAGAGAACTTCCATTTCTAACAAATTCCCAGATGATAATCATGATGCTGGTTTAGAAATCACACTTGAAGAAACCTTCCTTTGAAGGCGAGTTCTTCTCACCCAACAAGAAAAGGCATTTGAATGAGGATTTAAAAAACTATATTCCAAACCAATTCTGGTTGAAGGTGGTAGATAAGGCATTCAGGATTCTTGAATCATGTCGGGGCTCAGTGGGAAAGAAATTTAGGACAGAGTAGCAATGTGCACCATAGACGCTAGAGGGACAGCTGACAGCATACATTCCACACGTCCATCTTCCGCAAGGCGGATTGGTTTTGACTGCATTCTTGTTGGAGCCATTTTGTAGTACAATCTCTTTCTTGCTCTTCAATTTAATTCCGATCACAGAACTCTTTGGTGCTAGGCATCAGCCAAAGGTAAGTCGTTGCTGTCCAACCAGGCCAGGGTGTGTATTTTCCCCTTGTGGGGGTTGGAGGAGGGTGGTAATGTAGCGGGATGGGGGAAGAGAGAAGAGGATTAGAATAAAAACAAGGGCAAAAGCTGACACGATCAAGTTGGAGAAAAGAGTGACAAACAGGAAAGTGTGTGCTAAGATTTCTTGTGAATTCCCAAGGACTGAATTAGAAGCAGGGCATAGCTTGAGAACTGGGTTGAAGGTTAAAGCCTGGGGGGTACAGGGGGCAGAAGCGGGAAAGGGGTACAATGTGTTTTTCAGGGACCGACCCCATCACTGGCTCAGAATCTCTGAGGCATGGCTTTTTTAAGGCAAGTTGTGCCCAAAGCCTGGGTTACATCTGGAATTCAAGAATTCTCCATGTTTTGAATATGACCTAGAGAACACAGGTGGTCCACAGATGACATTTTTGCCACCCACAACCTTGGGCCCCATTTATAGGAGCCAGGGAAAGAGACAGTCTGCTGAGTCAGAATAAAATCTAACACTTTAAGAAATATTATCCAAATAGGCATTTGTACATATTGCCACATTAGGCACTCATGTGGTACCAGACACCAAGGCATTTACATCACAAATTATGTTATGAATTATAAATAGAGGTAAAGCAGCTGAGAATATGAAGTCCGGAGTCCAAGTTGTGTTGTTAGCTCAAGCAGAGGCCTAAAAAAGAAGGCATCCCCACTCTCAGTTCAGGCTGACAGTTTTCCTAGAGTGTTTTTTTTTTACAAGGCACTTAAACAAATGATGTATAAATAAGACCAAGTGTCTGTCGTCAAAGTGCTTACAATCTAATGAAGGAGGAAAGAGAAATACGCAAATTAATAAATGCGAGACGTGGAAATAAAACGTTACGTGAGAGATACAAGCAAGTTTCAGCAAGCGCACAAAAGCAGTAAGTTGTCAGCTTCTCTGGATCTGTTAGAATGCTCTTAGTATGTCTGGTGCCCAATACAAAGTAGGCAGTTGGTAAAGGTTTTTTTGTTGGTTTTTTTTTTTTTTTTTTAAGATTTTCTTTATTTATTTGACAGAGAGAAACACAGCCAGAGAGGGAAACACAAGCAGGGGGAGTGAGAGAGGGAGAAGCAGGCTTCCCGCCGAGCAGGGAGCCCGATGTGGGACTCGATCCCGGGTCTCCGGGATCATGACCTGAGCCGAAGGCAGTCGCTTAACCAACTGAGCCACCCAGGCGTCCCTTTTTTTTTTTTTTTTTAAGATTTTTATTTGTTTATTTGAAAGAGAGAGAGTGAGAGAAAGCATGAGAGGGGAGTGAGAGAGGGAGAAGCAGACAACCCGTGGAGCAGGGAGCCCGATGTGGGACTCGATCCTGGGACTCCAGGATCATGACCTGAGCTGAAGGCAGTGGCTTAACCAGCTGAGCCACCCAGGCGCCCTGATAAATGGTTTTTTGAATGAACTAAAAGATCATGTCTCTTCTGAGGCCTAAATAGTCGGCTAATGGCCTGGTCTGCAATTTATTCACTCTTAATTTGCATAATTAGACCCAGTATCTATTTCTGTGCCACAAAATCACACATAGATCAGGGCATGAATAATCACGGAGTGTTTTATGGTCCTGTGCTCTTCAGGTGGAAGATAAACCACATTGATACAATCTACTAAATAGAATATAATTCAAAAAGACATTTAAATAATAGAGGATATTGAGAGAGATATGAAAACAAACACAGTAAAGGAGAAGTTGAGATCTGTACATAAGATCGGTAGAGTTGAAGTAACTGGTTCTGAACTGTTGACCTCTGAAACTCAGAAACTCATGTCTGCTTCTACTGGAGGAGGGGGGACAGTTCTTAGGACTGTTAGGAATACCAAGAGCCATGTATGAATCAGTCACGCAAGTCTCTCCTCGCATCCAATTCATATTACATATCATACTTGGCACACTGACCCATTTTTGCAGGAGGCCAAGATGGAATGTGCCTGAGGACTGAAATCCTTTCATTTTGCACACTGGAGATGCCTGCAGATCGGGCTTCATGTGCTTGGTAATATGGAGCCCATGTTGCAAAGGAAAAGCAAAAGGAATTGAGTTGCTCGGAATTTCTTGGCAGTGGAAAACATTTTTTAAAGACAAGTGACTTCAAGGCAGTGTTCTCAAAAGTTATGAAGTTCTAAATGTGTTTTAGCAACTTTTTTTTTTTTAAGGAAAAGCTCAGAATTATCAATTTATTTCTGTTCCACTGAAGAATACAATAAATATGTTATGGTTCTGAGTCTTACTATACGAAATTAATCTTTCTAATTACATAAGCAAACATGAGTTCAGAGCTAGGGAAACTGTAGCCACACAGGATAATGAATGGAGAGAATCAGACCTTTTGGCAGAATATTATGATATAATGTTGCAATATGGAATTTTATTATCTGCTTCACAGTTTTTATAATAAGGAATTACATTTCCTTTTACTTTTCTACCTGATGTGTCTGCATTTAATACATTTCTATTTGACAAACAAGTCAAAGTCTAAGCCATGAAGCTGCTAACATCTTGAGTGTGAGGTAATAGGAAGGTATTCCTTCAGACACAACCAAGCATCTCCATCTAACAAAATCACCTCGTTTCCCTGAACTTTATTTTTGTTTTTGTATTCCCCCAGAAGCTGACCCCCAAACCAGGATCTAAGCCCAAGCTGTTACTTTGGAGTCATGGTGAGCAGAATGCCGGAGACCACTCATGCTGGTGGGAGGGCTGCCTGGGTACATTTCTTCTCAAGTCCAAGTTCAGTGATGGCGCACTGAGAGCTTGAAACAGGAGGTGGCAGGAATATTTACACCACGGAAATCAGCAAGTGCTAAACATCGGGCTGTTCTCTGTTTTCTTTATGCTTTGAGCACCAGTTTGCCTGTACAGCATTAGGATAGAATACACATAGCAGAGGGGAACAGTAAGACAGGAAAGAGACATATTATTTTTTTTTAAGATTTTATTTTTATTTAGTTGAGAGAGAGGGAGGAAAAGTGAGCAAGAGAAAGCCAGCGAGCAATCATCAGCATGGGGAGAGACAGAGACAGGGGGAGAGGGAGAAGCCAGTTTGTATGAAGGAGCCCTACTTGGCGTTCCATCCCAGACCCCGAGATCATGACCTGAGCCAAAGGCAGAGAGCAAAGGCAAAGACTTCACCGAGGAAGCCTCCCAGGCGCCCCAGAGACACGCGGCTAAGGGCACGTTCATATACCTGTTGTCCCTGGACTTACGCGGGAACTTAATTCTGGGGAGAAACTGTAGACAATGGTACAGGATGCACTGCAGACCCATAATACAGGACAGAGGTGTAACTGCTGAGAGTACAGTGAGCTGGGGCATTTACTGGAAAGGTGTCTTGGCCGGGGTGGGGGGTTCCCCGTGGTGCTTCTGCCTCTAGTAAGCAGGGAAGAAAGCCTATCCTCAGGGAGGAGATGCAGGTCGGTGCCGAAGTCGTAGGACCCAGGAATAGGGGAGGGGCCCCAACAGCACCTGCTACAGTTTCTTTATAAAATAAAAATAAAAATATCTACCATCTCGTTTCACTTTATTTAATGGAAATGTTCTAGTGTAAATACATAACTGTTTACATATGTCTCTATTACTTATATATTTGTTTTCTAATTTTTTAGTTGACACACAATATTACATTAGTTTAAAGTGAGCATATAATTATATATATATTTTTTATAACATTCTTTTTTTTAAAGATTTTTATTTATTTATTTGACAGACAGACACACAGCTAGAGAGGGAACACAAGCAGGGAGACTGAGAGAGGGAGAAGCAGGCTTCCCACCGAGCAGAGAGCCCAATGTGGGGCTCGATCCTGGATCTCCGGGATCATGACCGGCGCCGAAGGCAGTTGCTTAATCAACTGAGCCACCCAGGCGCCCTATAATTATATTTTTATAGAAATGCATGACATTCCTAAGATACAGGCAAAATGTTTACTCATTGTATTGTTGTTATCATTAAAATGATTATGAATAATTGTAACGCGTGAATTTGGAGGGCAAGAGGAACATAAGAAAAAAACCCTTCCTAAGCGGCGAGACTAGTTCGTTGTTTTGTTTTGTTTCTTTTTTATAAGTAGAATGTCACCGCTGGAGACCAGCAGTTTGTGAAGCTGAGGTTGACAGGCAGGCACATTAAACAATTAGGGACGTAGGCCAAGACCTCTATTTAAAATCACCTTCTCCTCTGGACTATTCTGATTCTCAACATCTCCACTGGTTCTCCCAGTGGTTTGGGTGCAAGGCCGTTATCGTGATCAGATAGGTTTGTTAAAAATGCTACACGAGTCCGCAAATCTCCCTGATATTGGTGCAGTAACGAGTTTTCAGGACACTGGATGCTAAAGAGTCAGGCAGTAACGGGCGGTTTCATAGTAGAAGAAGGTTGGGGAAGCTCAGAGCCTGGAATTCTGAGTGCAGAATGCAGAGGACAGAAGACAACTGGCCCGCCACTGCAGCTTCCCCAGAGCTTTCCGCATCTCCCCTTGGCCCACCCAAAAATTGCCTATCACTGCTGGGGGCTGAACTTAACGTACTGGATGAAAGTAGCTAGGTGCCAAAAGACCCTAAAACTCCTCCCTTACTCTCTTCCTGATGCCTGAAGTTCTGCTGTTAGAATTTCATTTCTTGGGCTTAAAAGAGAATTCCCTGGAGACTTTAATCAACTGAGTCTTAACAGTAAGCTAATAGTTTACTCTCAGGTGTCGGGGTGAGGGGAAAGGATGGAAGGAGGGAGAGAACCAAGAGAGGTAGGCGAACACGAGAGCACAGGATCCCTGCAAAGCCTGTATGGTTTGAAGAAAATACACAAAGGGATAAAAGGAAGGGCAACAGGAAAAGAAGAAAAGATGAGTTCCAGAATGACCCAAACCAATCTGGCCATGTACCACTCTTAGGTTCCCTTTGGACTTCGGGGAGAGCACCGAGGAAGAAGTTTTCTGTGGCAAGGGTTAGCGACTTCCCCCCAAACTCACCATCAGGTTATAATGAAAGCAAGGCTCACAAGCTCTGCTACCGTGCAAATATTTATCAAACGCACATGTGCAGGCAAGAAGAGCCCAAACCATTTCTTACCACCTGTTTCCCTGGCTCCACCAGGTCCCAGTCTCCTGACCACTGCTTTCATAAGGGGCTCATTTGAGAAAAATGCAACAGTATTCTAGAAGCAGGATTCTGTTAACCTTATTAGTTAACCTCATTAGAATCTTAACCAATGCTTGGACATAGGACTGTTTAGGGATCAAGCATGAACACCATGGCAAAGGGCACAAGCTACAGACTCATTAGAGTCTTACATCACTTACATTCAATATGGGAAGGTTGACATTAAAAAAAAAAAACAAAAAAACTTTTAGTTAATCCATTCATCTTGGATACCTTTAAATTCAACATTTAGAGTTGACTGTCATGATAGTCAACAGACCACTATTTTCACCAATAAAATCTCATTTTTGACATTCACCATACTAATTAGAAAAACTCCACATGTTGGTCAAGGAATGGCCTCTGAGCATGTCCTCTCTGGTAGAATGCAAGCTCACCATCTTAGATGGGGACTTTTGATTAGAGCAGCTGGGAGTGCTGGGCTCTGGGCAAGTATTTTGTGGTCAATTGAAGACATTCTAATCATCAGCATTTGGAGAGGGGTGGGGAGCAAGGGGACCTTAAAGACAAAATCCACATACTTAACAATTTTGAGTAAAACTAACCTACCAACTAGAGTTTCCCATCCAGGTATTTTTCTGTTATTTTATTTAAAACACCTGATCAACTTGATTTCTCAGGTTTTGGATTTTCTAGGAAAATAAAACTGTTGGCTCTTCTTCAACAAAGAAACATGTTGACTCTTTTCTGATCGCTCCTGGAGACATGCATTTTTCTTATTTCACTCCTCTCAGTTAAACCTAAAAAGATAAAAGGTTGAAGTGCTAACAGACTTCAGAGAATACACTTTAATCTTATCCATTGCCTGGAGAGCAACTGCAGGTTACCTAGTTGACTTTCATGAAATTATCTATAACATGTCTTTCAATAACAATTTCAAGTTAGTGACTGTATTTCCATTGCTGTGTCTTCTTCGAGTTAAGACACTGAAATTGCAGAAATACCGTGTTCACATCATGTTGGAGGCATTCTGGACAAGCAATCTTCTTTTCTTTTCTTCTTTTAAGATTGTATTTATTTATTTGACAGAGAGAAACACAGCTAGAGAGGGAACACAAGCAGGGGGAGTGAGAGAGGGAGAAGCAGGCTTCCTACGGAGCAGAGAGCCTGATGCAGAGCTTGATCCCAGGACTCCAGGATCATGACCTGAGTAGAAGGTAGATGCTTAACGACTGAGCCACCCAGATGCCCCTGGGCAAGCTATCTTATAAACCTTACTAATTTGGGCAATGGTTCTGCTCATCTACCAACAAATAATCTAAATTGAAAAACAAGTTAAGAATCAGAAAAGGACAAGTCAGGGAAGAAAACACTCATCCCAATTCATGTGTAATCAGAAGTAAAACTCTTCAGTGGCATGAAAGTGCAAGGGGACTTCGTCGTCTCTCACGAGAATAGATTCAGAGATGATTTATAATTAACCAGTAAACTACGCTGCAAAATCATCAATTCCTACTTAAAATATCCCTGGACATTCAGGTTCCTAAGTCTAAGTAATCATGTATGTTGAATAAATACAAGTGTCAATGAAACCAAAACAAAGTAAGGGTGTCATGAAATTCATAAAACTTATTTGGTGGAACAATAAATTCATGAGCCTTGCCTCAGCTATTTTGTTAGAGCAATTTCCTCACCAGCCCTGGTAATGGATGGTTTAATAGACAGTTTGCAACTGCTGTGACTACCCCATGCCTAGCAGCCCTGTCCTTGGTTTAATAGACACTGCTGGGACAAATAGTCTGGTGGAAGTAAGAAAGACACATCTTAACTAAAATTCTCAAAACAAACAAATATCCACTTAATTTGGAAAATAAACTGATCTTCTAAAGAAAAATAGAAATAAATCTCAGCGGGAGACAGTCACATAGGCAACCAGTGAATGAAGGCATGGTGCCACGGGGCTGCACGACAGAGATCCAACACGAGATTCAGTGTTTCACTGTTAGAAACTGGTAACTTTCTCCATCACATGGTCACAAATGGTCACTAGTAATAATTTGGCAAATGCCATTTGGAGAAGACCTTTATTGCCTTCAGATGTTTAAATCCTGCTGTGGATCTGAAGCTTCCATAACTGTTTATTGTAATAAAACATCAAATATCTCTCCTTCGAGGTGGCCTTGCAGGTAACCCATCTTGTTTTCAGAAGAGCCGCTCTCCGCCTTCCTCGGGCCCATCACTCAGCATGTCCACACACCCAGGCTGGTGGTGTCTCCGTCTGATGTTCTGTGGGGGTGCCAGCAGGCTTTATTTAGAGACAAGTTCCCACAGACCTTTTCTGTACTCAGCTTTTTCTTACTGAGAAGGTACTTGAAATGTTTCTCAGTATTTATTAATCTGATGCCATACACTAAGTGATATGATTTTAGAGATTCCAGATTACCAGTATTCTGTCAAAGCCTGTGTGATTAAACCCCAGTAGAAGCATGCAGATCAGGAAATATAAAAATCAAATTCTAATCTTAAGTGGTATAAAATGAGGATGCTTTTCTAACTCTCCTTTCTGTTAAGCCTAAATCTGTATACTAATTCAACATGCCAATGTCATGGTTTTTAATAACATGATCCAGTACCTATGATGAGAAACAATAAATCTGTTAAATGAGTGTTATTGGAAAAAAAGCCAGCGATGTTACTGCCTATGATCTCTTCTAAGATTTTTATGGTTGCATGTCTTACACTTAGGTCTTTAACCCATTTTGAAATTATTTTTGAGTATGATATAAGAAAATGGTCTGGTTTCATTCTTCTGTATGTAGCTGTCCAGTTTTCCCCATACCATTTATCGAGAAGACCACCATTTCCCCATTGAAGATTCTTGGTTCCTTTGTTGTAAATCAGTTGAGCATATATGCATGGGCTCATTTCTGGACTTTCCGTTCTGTTCCATTGATTTATGTACCTGTTTTTATGACAATACCATACTATTTTGATGATTATAGCTTTGTAATATAGTTTGAAATCAGGGAGAGTGATGCCTCCGGCTTTGTTGTTCTTTCTCAAGAAAGAAAGAAAATATTTTGTGCTATTTGGGATCTTTTGTGGTTCTATACACAATTTAGGACTGTTTTATTTCTGTGAAAAGTGCCACTGGAATTTTGATAGTGATTGCACTGAATCTGTACATTGCTTTGGGCAGTATGGGCATTTTGACAATATTAATGCTTCCAGTCCATGAGCATGGAATATCTTTCATTTATGACTTTCAATGTCTTTCATCGATGTCCATAAGTTTTCAGTATACAGGTCTTTAATCTCCTTGGTTAAATTTATTCCATCTTTCTACCTCTTCTCTCTCATTGCTCAGTTTTCCAGGCAGCGCCTCGTTGGTGCTAGAGATGAGGTGAAGATGCGTGGGTCTTTCTATCCAGCAAGACTAGGGAGCAGACAGGGTCAAGGGAAGCAAGTGAAGCTGGGCTCGGTGAGACCGATGACCCCAAGTATGGCATAGTGTCTGTCTCACGGATTTTCTTCTCCTGGGTTCCCCTAGGCTCAGTAATAATAAGCAGGTGCTCTACAAGAAGAGTAGAAAAACAAGATGCTGTCCCACTGTGGCTGCTCTGGGCATCATGAGCTTCGGATCCAGCGGCCCAGAAGCCTTTGGGAGTGGTCCTGGGGCCATGGCAGCGGGGCCCCCTTGCTGGTTCTGCAGCCTTTGAAGATGGACAGTGGGGCTAGCAGCACTAGCACACAGTGCCTGGGGATCACTGCCATACCTTTGACAGGAGACACGAGTTAGTCCCCTGCTGAGGAAGTCCAGTGTGGCAGCAGCAGGAGCTGGGGCTGTGGCGGTCTGGGTGGCATGGGTACCCCAGACCCTGACCACAGGAGGAGACAGAGCTGCGAGGAGTCTGAGGGAGCCCGAGTGGACGGAGCACGCTGCAAGGATGACTGACTGCTGTCCTCACCATACTTTACCCTCAGCAGGGTAGTACTGCCTGGTGGAAGAAGGATTTTGCATCTTGCTACCAAGGAATGGCTCTATTAGGGTGAATCAGTAGGAGACCTCTTGACCCCAGAAACCCAGATCCATTCTTCCTGGCAGAAACTAGATATTTACCTGACAGTAAGTTCAACATCGACAAGAAGAAATATGGATTTAAATTTCAACATGTCAAACCCCTGTTCCTCTTCTTTGATCTTCTTGTAGTGCAGCTTGTGTAGTTTGGCCTTATCTTAGTGTCAACCTTATTAGTCAGAGACCCTGAAGAAATAGCGCAGGTTCATTACATTTTCAGATAATTCTCAGCTATTTGAAAAGAAGTACAGAGGATACTTGTATATGGAGAAGCACTTTTTTTAAAGGAATTTCATAGTCAAAAGAAGATGCGTGGGGCGCCTGGGTGGCTCAGTGGGTTAAGCGACTGCCTTCGGCTCAGGTCATGATCCTGGAGACCCGGGATCGAGTCCCACATTGGGCTCCCTGCTCGGCGGGAAGCCTGCTTCTCCCTCTCTCACTCCCCCTGCTTGTGTTCCCTCCCTGGCTGTGTTTCTCTCTGTCAAATACATACAATCTTTACCAAAGGAGATGGGCACTTGGAGTAACTGCTTGAATTCACTCAAAGTCACATTCGAGAACAAGTGGTCTTTAGGGTAAAGCAGGTTGTTCCATGACATCTCATCCTCATTCCAGATCTGGATCCAGACGTGGGACATCTGGGACAGGTGTGCACAGTGCACGCTGCTGGGTGAGAAAGGCAGTGAGATACCTGGGAAATGTCCCAGTGGGCCAGGGTGTTTATCGGGACTCCTCAAGGACGGTGTGATGCCCAGGACATAGGGCGGACCAGAGGAGACCCATCTACAGGTAAACTCAAAAAGATGGCCAGTAATTTGCCTCCTAAAAGGGGCTAGCTTTCCCCTAGTCTGCCACCACATGGTGCTTTGATTCTCCATTCGGTAATGCTGAGGAAAAACTCCTGAAAAGCCAATAAAAAGGCTTCCCTGGGCTCGCCCTCTTTCACCTCAACCCATCCCCACCCCCCAGCCCCGGCCCCGCTACCAGGCTTTGCTGATTCTGGCCCCTCCAGCCTCTCCTCCAGATGCCAGCTGTGGCTTGCCACCAGCCTGCTCTCAGTCTTCTTACCCAGCATTGCAAGGCTGCATCTCCCAAAGTTCCTGCCATCTCACCTCCATGTTCCCAGGCCCCCAGGGATTTCCCCCCCACAACTCGGCTGGCGCTCCGCAGGGAGTTCCAGCGTCCAGAACCTGCCCCCGCTGCCATTTTATCTTTCTTTCCTGTTCCCCCCCTTCTGCATCCTTATTCTGGGCAAGAATGCAGCTTTGGGCACACCATGTGCATGAGCTTCCGTGACTGTGCTCATCAAACGCCCTCAGGTTCGCCTTGCTCTTGGTCCCTCCCCGCCCACACCCCACCCTTGCTCCTCCACATCTGAACCCATCCCAGCCCTCAGAGCCCTCCATGCCACCCCTACCACAGAGTCTTCCATCATCTACCAAGTCTAACAGCTGGACTTGAGGGGCATTTCCACTATACCACTCCCAAGGGATAGAATATTGTATGGCTTGTGCCATAGCTCATTGATGTTTATCTTATCCCACCTATAATAAGACTGCTAATTCTTGGAAGCTCCCCCAAGGGCCATGCTGGACTTCTTGGTACTCATCTAGGCCAGTATTAGTAAGGCATCTCACTCCTCCTATGAAAGAAATGTTGGCAATTAAAAATATTTAAGGGGCACCTGGGTGGCTCAATCAGTTAAGTGTCTGCCTTTGGCTCAGGTCATGATCCCGGGGTCCTAGGTTGAGCCCTGTGTCGGGCTCCCTGCTCAGTGGGGAGCCTGCTTTTCCCTCTCCCTCTCCTGCTCCCCCTATTTGTGCTCTCTTACTCTTTCTCTGTCAAATAAATAAATAAATAAAATCTTAAAAAATATATTTAAAAGGAAATGACTATGTGCGACTCTCCCTCTCCTACCATCAAAATAAGCTTATCATAGTGAGTAATAATGTAATCTGCCTTAATAATATGTGAAATAATTAAAAAAAACAGATATAATTATAGGCATAATCAAGGGATACAGGATGTCTGAGAGACCAATGAGAAAATTACCATCTTGCATTTAGTATTTATCACTCTTCCTCAGGTCTAAAACTCATGCCAAAAGGGGGTAGAGAAATAGTTCAATACGGTCAAGAAAGAACTACCCAGTTGATTGGAATACTGACATTTAAAAAAAACACTGAGTGTGTATGTAAAAAGGAATATTTCCATCCTGAATTAGGACCATCAGAAGGGTGATTCTGATCTGTAGATATGTGAGTGCCTATTAAGTAAAGCAAAGGAGGCAGGAGAAAGCAGTGACTGACAAATAAGATGCCCATGCTTATGAAGGAGGGAGTGGTTCTAGGTCACTTGGTGAGATGCTGAGACCTTCAGATACAGATTGTGACTTGTGACCTGGCTTTGCATGCTGGAGTCCATCGGAGGTCATCGGTGACCTTGGAAACGCCCATCTGTGGGGCGATGGAACACACCTGGTAGACGATAAGCGGCTGAGCTTGTGACAACAGACAATTCTTTTGAGACATTTTGCTGAAGATGAGCAAAGAAATAGGACAGAAGCTAGAGGAAGACATGGGACTTTATTCTCCTTTCTTCTAGTAACGCCATTAACTTTTTTCAAGGAACCTCTCCTGTCCCATGTTCGGCACACATGGTTCAAGAGAGGCTCAACCCGCACTCCAGGAGAGAGGCCTGTGACTCAGCTTCAGCGACTGGAGCACCATACTCCAAACCACATCACCTTCAGCTGGTACAACCCAGAACTTCCTTGGAAGCTACAGGAAGTCACCTTCCTTTTCACCTGAATTTGACCTGAGAAGATGTATGTCAGGGACTGCAAGTACCATTACAGGATTTCTTGGAAAAAGATGAAATATTCTGAGCTGAGAGATGAGAGTCCTTTCCCTGAGTCCTACTCCTTGAGTCAGTAAATTTCCTTTTTTTTTTTCCTTTTCAGTTTAATTTTCTGTTTTCTTGAAAAAGAAAGTGTCCTGACCAGTAACTTACAAGTTTTACAAAGAGCACCCATATACAATTTGCGTGAAGAAAGGCAGGACAGATGTTTGTATTCATTTCCCAGGGCTGCTGGAACAGAGTACCACAGATGAGGTGGCTTAAAACAAGAGAAATTTATTCTCTCTCAGTTCTGGAAACTAGACATCCTAAATTAAGGTGTCAGCAGAGCCAGGTGTCCTCCGCTGCTTCTAGGAGAGAATCTCGGCCATGCCTTTCACTTAGCTTCTGGCATCACCAGAAATCCCTGGTGGTCCTTTCCTTGACTTGTAGATGTTTCACTGTCATTTCTGTTCTGTTTTCACATGGTGGACTTCTTGTGTGTCTGTCCCTGGGTCTCTTCTCCTCCTTGAATAAGAATACCAGTTACATCGACTCAGGCCCACCTTGATGACTTCGTCCTAACTTGGTTATATCCGCAAAGACCCTATTTCAAAAGATGGTCAAATCCACAGGTGCTGGGGGTAAGGACGTCAACATATTGCTTTGGGGGGATACAATTCAATTCATATCATTCTTACTATTCCTGTTTTGCATATTATTTACATTTTTATAAAACAGAGACTAAACAACTTGCTCAGAATCATACAGTTAGACTCAAACCTTGGTATTTTGATTTTAAGTTACATATTCTTAAGTGGTGGTACAAATGTTTCAGCTTGAATTTTTTTAAGTGTGTAAGTTATTGATAGTTTCACCAAGTCATTCATTATCTCTCTTACATTGTAGAAATAGTACTCTATAGCTGAGTGTGATAAATTTGAACTATTTTTCATTCTTACAATCACCTTTTGCTTGAGGCCTACTTATGATCCTTCTTTTGTACCAATACCATCCAGGAGATAGAGTTTACTCTTTCATGTGGGGATCCTTAGTAGACAACTCACCTCAAACATGCCTGAACACACGTGAGTTGGTACCTCCTGGTGTGCCATCAGTGAAGAACATCCTGGGCTCATGGGTGATGCAAAAAAGTGGCTGGGCTCTTCTATTGCTTTTCCATCGTTCAGTCCCTGTCCTCCACCTCCCATCAGGAGATCTGGTGAGTGTTAGTTTGGACCAAAAAATTAGAATTCTAGAGAGATAAGAAGACTGAAAAAAACCTACTTTTCTACAGTGCCGAACCCAAGTAGGGACTCTTTTTTTTTTTTTTTTTTTTTTAAGATTTTT
>PITA01014454.1:0-53541 GCA_004023965.1 Spilogale gracilis | reverse complement strand
ACAGCAAAGGAAACAATCAACAAAACAAAGAGGCAACCCACAGAATGGGAGAAGATATTTGCAAATGACACTACAGACAAAGGGCTGGTATCCAAGATCTATAAAGAACTACTCAAACTCAATACCCAAAAAGAAGATGAACACATCAAAAAATGGGCAAGAGACATGAAGAGGCACTTCTCCATAGAAGATATACAAATGGCTAACAAACACATGAAAAAATGTTCAGCATCACTAGCTATCAGGGAAATTCAAATCAAAACCACACTGAGATACCACCTTACACCAGTCAGAATGGCCAAAATTAACAAGTCAGGAAACAAGAAGTGTTGGAGAGGCTGCGGAGAAAGGGGAACCCTCTTACACTGTTGGTGGGAATGTAAACTGGTGCAGCCGCTTTGGAAAACAGTGTGGAGATTCCTTTAAAAATTAAAAATAGAACTACCCTATGACCCTGCAATTGCACTACTGGGCATTTACCCCAAAGATACAGATGTAGTGAAAAGAAGGGCCATATGTACCCCAATGTTCATTGCAGCAATGGCCACAATCGCCAAACTGTGGAAAGAGCCAAGGTGCCCATCAACAGAGGAATGGATAAAGAAGATGTGGTACATATATACAATGGAATACTATGCCTCCACTATCCAACTTTTGTAGCAACATGGACTGGACTGGAAGAGATTATGCTGAGTGAAATAAGCCAAGAAGAGAAAGTCAAGTATCACATGGTTTCACTTACTTGTGGTGCATGAGGGCTAACCTGGAGGGCAGTGGTAGAAGGAAAGTAAATGGGAAGTAGGGTAATCCAGGGAGAGAAATGAAACAACAGAGACTTTGGACACAGAAACAAACTGAGGGACTTGGAGCGAGGGGGATGGAGGGATGGGAGAGCCTGGTGGTGGGTACTGGGGGCACCTATTGCATGGAGCACTGGGTGTGGGGAATGGGGAATGAATCTTGGAACACTGGGAAAAAAATTTAAGTAACAATAAAAAAAAATTGAAAAATCCCAAATACAGCTACTCCCATTACACCTTATGGAAATGGAAAATCATCAAGAAATTAAGCCAACCCCACAAACAAGACAGGAAATTAATTAAAATTAAAACACAGATCAGTGAATTAGAAACTAGGGATACAGTAGAGCACATCAACAAAACTAGAAACTGGTTCTTTGGAAGAATTAGCAAGATCGATAAACCATTGGCCAAACAAATCCAAAACAAAAGGGAGAAGACTCAAATTAATAAAATTATGAATGAAAGGGGAAAGATCATGACTAACACCAAGGACATAGAAACAATCATCAGAAATTACTATCAACAGTTATATGCCAATAAGCTTAACAACCTAGAAGATATGGATGCATTCCTGGAAACCTATAAACTTCCAAGACTGAAACAGGAAGACATTGACAATCTGAATAGACCAATATCTAGTAACGAGATTGAAGCAGTGATCAAAAACCTCCCCAAAAACAAGAGTCCAGGCCCAGACAGATTCCCTGGGGAATTCTATCAAATATTCAAAGAAGAAATTACACCTATTCTCCTAAAGCTGTTTCAGAAAAGAGAAACAGAAGAAAAACTTCCAGACTCTTTCTATGAAGCCAGAATTACTCTAATCCCCAAACCAGACAAAGACCCCATCATAAAGGAGAACTTCAGACCAATATCTCTGATGAATATGGATGCCAAGATCCTCAACAAGATCCTTGCTGACAGGATCCAACACACATTAAAAAGATTATCCACCATGACCAGGTGGGATTTATCCCAGGGATGCAAGAGTGGGTCAACACTCGCAAATCAATCAACGTGATAGAACAAATCAATGAGAGAAGAGAGAAAAACCACATGGTACTCTCAATTGATGCAGAAAAAGCATTTGACAAAATACAATATCCATTCCTGATCAAAACTCTTCAAAGTACGGGGACAGAGGGATCATTTATCAACCTCATAAAATCTATCTACAAAAAACCCACAGTGAATATCATTCTCAAAGGGGAAAAACTGACAGCCTTCCCTCTGAAATCAGGAACAAGACAAGGATGCCCACTCTCACCACTACTGTTCAACATAGTGTTAGAAGTCCTAGCAACAGCAATCAGACAACAGAAAGAAATAAAAGGTATCCAGCTTGGCAAAGAAGAAGTCAAACTCTCCTTTGCAGATGACATGATACTCTATGTGGAAAACCCAAAAGACTCTAACCCCAACTACTAGAACTTATCCAACAATTCGGTAATGTGGCAGGATACAAAATCAACGCACAGAAATCAGTTGCGTTCTTATATACTAACAATGAAAATATAGAAAGGGAAATCAGAGAATCGATTCCGTTTACTATAGCACCAAAAACCATAAGATACCTAGGAATAAACCTAACCAAGAAGTTAAGGTTCTGTACTCGAGGAACTACAGAACACTCAAGAAAGAAATTGAAGAAGACACAAAAAGATGGAAGAGCATTCCATGCTCATGGATCGGAAGAATAAACATTGTTAAAATATCTATACTGCCCAGAGCAATCTATACTTTCAATGCCATCCCGATCAAAATTCCACCAACATTTTTCAAAGGGCTGGAACAAACAATTCTAAAATTTATATGAAACCAAAAAGATCCCAATTTGCTAAGGAATTGTTGAAGAAGAAAAACAATGCTGGGGGCATCTCATTACCTGATTTCAGGCTTTATTACAAAGTTGTGATCACCAAGACAGCATGGTACTGGCACAAAAATAGAGAAATAGACCAATGGAACAGAGTAAAGAGTTCATATATGGACCCACAAATCTATGGTCAAATCATCTTTGACAAAGCAGAAAAAATATCCAGTGGAATAAGAATAGTCTCTTCAATAAATGGTGCTAGGAAAATTGGACAGCTACATATAGAAGAATGAAATTCAACCATTCTCTTACACCATACACAAAGCCAAACTCGAAATGGATCAAAGACCTCAACATGAAGCAGGAATCCATCAAAATCCTGGAGGAGAACATAGGCTAACAGACACATGAAAAAATGTTCATCATCACTAGCTATCAGAGAAATTCAAATCAAAACCACACTGAGATACCACCTTACACCAGTCAGAATGGCCAAAATTAACAGGACAGGAAACAACCAGTGTTGGAGAGGCTGCGGAGAAAGGGGAACCCTCTTACACTGATGGTGGGAATGCAAGTTGGTGCAGTCGCTTTGGAAAAGTGTGGAGATTCCTTAAAAAATTAAAAATAGAACTACCCTATGACCCTGCAATTGCACTACTGGGCATTTACCCCAAAGATACAGATGTAGTGAAAAGAAGGGCCATTTTACCCCCAACATTCCTTGCACCAACGGCCACAATCACCAAACTGTGGAAAAAGCCAAGGTGCCCTTCTACAGATGAATGGATAAAGAAGATGTGGTACATATATACAATGGAATACTACGCCTCCATCAGAAAGTATGAATATCCAAATTTTGTAGCAACATGGACTGGATTGGAAGAGATTGTGCTGAGTGAAATAAGCCAAGTAGAGAAAGTCAAGTATCACATGGTTTCACTTACTTGTGATGCATAAGGGGTAATATGGAGGACAGTATGAGAAGGAAAAGAAATGGGAAGTAGGGTAATTCAGGGAGAGAAACCAAACAGGAGAGACTTTGGATACAGAAACAAACTGAGGGACTTGGAGGGAAGGGACTGGGGGGATTGGAGAGCCTGGTGGTGGGTACTGAGGGCACGTATTGCATGGAGCACTGGGTGTGGGGCATAAACAATGAGTCTTGGAACACTGAAAAAATAAAATTAAATTTTAAAAAAAGGCTGTGTATCCTTCACAAGAATTGAACTGGCAAGTACAGCTGACAGGATAAATTCATCTGGATAGTTTACATTCTTCTTATTTGCATTTACTGAGGACTATTAAATTGTGGTTTGGGGAACGTTACTGTTATGCTCTCCACCTGAATTTACAAAAACAAGTTACTGAATTAAAAGGGTTTCTTTAAACTACAAAAAGAGTCATGAAAATAAAAAATATGTAAAACAATAATGAATAGAACTCTATTTGAATGTCATATGTAAATCTGCACACCAAACAAATCTCAATGTGATGAAAGAGAATGACAGATAGGAAACATGGTACTACTATCTAAATATTTGTCACTGGACAAGCAATACATCCACCTGCATTCTCTAAGACATTTCCAATACGAAACTTTGTCAGCTGATTGATTTTACTGTTTGAGATGAAGAAAAGGACAAAATTCAAAAGGAGACAACATTGTGATATGCCTATTGTGTGATGAGGAATACAAATCATTCCCAAGAAACTTGAAAAAAGAAAAAGTCCACCACAAGAACACTACATTCTTAGAGAAAGCCAAATTTCCTTAAGTAATGTTTAAAACCACAAGATATCTAAAACATACAGTGGAGAAGAGTATAATTGAGCCTTGAACAACATGGGGGTGTAGGATGTTAGGGACACCAAACCCCCACATGGTGTAATTTTTAACTCCCCCATGAGTTAAGTACTAATAGCCTACTGTTGCCCAGAAGTCTTACCATTACATATTTTATATGTCCATTATATACTATATTCTTGCAATATTGCAAGTGAAAGAAAATGAACTATTAAGAAAATCATGACAAAATGCATTTATAGTACTATGTTATAAAAAATTCACATATAAGTGGACCCAAACAGTTCCAACCAGTGTTGTTGAAGTCAGCTGCAATTGCTATCGTGCAGGATAGCAGATACTTAACAAATGGACAAAATTACTCATTTAATTGGTACTTACTATATGTTAAGTGCTGTCTAAAGCACATTACAAATTAACTCATTTAGTCCTCACATTTACAAAGGAGAAACCTATGGCACAGAGAGGTTATATGCCAAGATCTCACAATTACCAGGTGGCAGGGCTGGGATTTGAACCTAAGCAGGCAAATTTAGTCTGTGCACTTAACCACTGTGTAATTCTGTACTGGTGACTTCGCTGCCCATTAGCTATTAGCATATGTACTGTACAGACAGGGAGGAGATACTCCTGATATCTCTGGAAGATATAACGTGGACAAGAAGTTGTTGGACTTAGTACCGACAGAGGACTAATTACAAATAGCAGGGAGAGTTAGTGCTACACAGATAAAGAGATTAACTCAACTGGACCAACAGTGTGCCTGCCTACTAATCTTGTTAGTGTTAAAAGAAATGCTAGTGTCAATTTGATCAAGACATAAGAACTGAGTGAAGAAAAACAAGGGGGAGCATAAGACTGCCTTTCAAAACAGAAACATGTCATTCTTTTCTTTGGTGGGGGGGGACTTATTCACTCTTTGATCACATTGTTTTTCCTCAAGTAGTAGGAAAGGATAATTATTGGTTTCCTCAATATTGATGCAGAAGACAGCTAATACCAGTAAGGATTCTTTCTATTATTCTAAGCAACATAGCAATGCAGTCATCATCTTGAATAGGTAAAAAAAAAAAATCAACAAATATATTGACATCAGGTTGCCTGGGTGGCTCGGTCAGTTAAGCATCCAACTCTTTTTTTTTTAAGATTTTATTTATTTATTGACAGAGAAACACAGCCACAGAGGGAACACAAGCGGGGGGAGTGAGAGATGGAGAAGCAGGCCTCTCACTGAGCAGGAAGCCCGATGTGGGGCTCAATTCTGGGACTCCAGGATCACAACCCAAGTCGAAGGCAGACAGATGCCTAATGACTGAGCCACTCAGGTGCCCAAAGCATCCAACTCTTGATTTCAGCTCAGGTCAAGATCTCAGGCTCACGAGATCAAGCCCCACATCGGGCTCTGGGCTCTGGGCTCAGCACAGAGTCTGCTTGTTCCTCTCCCTTTGCTCTTCCCCCATTTGCATTCTCTCTCTCTCTCTCTCTCAAATAAATAGATAAATAATCTTTTTAAAATATATATGTATAGGGACACCTATGTGGCTCAGTCAGTTAAGCAGCTGCCTTTGGCTCAGTTCATGATCCCATGGTCCTGGGATCAAGTCCCACACCTGGCTCCTTGCTCAGTGAGAAGTCCATTTCTCCATCTGCCTGCTACTCCCCTGCTTGTGCGCGCTCTCTCTCTCTGACAAATAAAATCTTAAAAAAAAAAAAAATATCAACATCAAATTTAAGATACCTATATAATTTCTTAGGGTGACTGATTTGTGATGAAAATGGTTATAGCACTGAAAGTTTGATTTTTTTCCAAATCTAAATGCTTTTATTTTATTCTTGGAGGAAAAAAATAATGAGGATTATAGTTAAAAACCACATAACCCCCAAACCAGGCAAAGACCCCATCGAAAAAAAGAATTTCAGACCAATATCTCTGATGAATATGGATGGCAAGATTCTCAACAAGATCCTAGCTAATAGGATCCAACAGCACATTAAAAAGATTATCCACCACCAACAGGTGGGATTTATCCCTGGGGTGCAAGGGTGGTTCAACATTCGCAAATGAATCAATGTGACAGAACAAATCAATAAGAGAAGAGAGAAGAACTACATGGTCCTCTCAACTGATGGAGAAAAAGCATTTGACAAAATACAGCATCCGTTTCTGATTAAAACTCTTCAAAGTATAGGGATAGAAGGAACATTTCTCAACCTCATAAAATCTATGAAAAACCAACAGCAAATATCATTCTCAATGGGGAAAAACTGACAACCTTCCCATTGAGATTAGGAACAAGACAAGGATGCTCACTCTAGCCACTATTATTCAATGTAGTGTTTGAAGTCCTAGCAACAGCAATCAGACAACAGAAAGAAATAAAAGGTATTCAAATTGGCAAAGAAGAAGTCAAACTCTCTTCTTCTGATGACATGGAAAACCCAAAAGACTCCACACCCAAACTACTAGAACTCATACAACAGTTCAGTAATGTGGCAGGACACAAAATGCACAGAAATCAGTTGCATTCTTATACACTAACAATGAAAATATAGAACGGAAAATTAGAGAATCAATTCCATTTACTATAGCACCAAACCATAAGATACCTTGGAATAAACCTAACCAAAGAAGTAAAGGATCTGTACTGGAGGAACTATAGAACACTCATGAAAGAAACTGAAGAAGACACAAAAGATGGAAAAGCATTCCATGCTCATGAATCAAAAAATAAACATTGTTAGAATGTCTATACTGCCCAGAGAAATCTATACCTTCAATACCATGCTGATCAAAAATTCCACCAACATTTTTCAAGAACAAACAATCCTAAAATTTACATGGAACCAGAAAAAGACCCCAAATTGCTAAGGAAATGTTGAAAAAGAAAAACAAAGGGCATCATGTTCCCTGATTTCAATCTTTATTACAAAGCTGTGATCACCAAGACAGCATGGTACTGGCACAAAAACAGATACGCAGATCAGTGCAACAGAGTTGAGTCCAGATATGGACCCTCAACTCTATGGACAAATAATCTTCGACAAAGCAGGAAAAAATATCCAGTGGAAAAAAGACAGTCTCTTCAATAAATGGTGCTGAGTAAATTGGACAGCTACGTATAAAAGAATGAGACTTGACCATTTTCTTACACCATACACAAAGATAAACTCGAAATAGATGAAAGACCTCAACGTGAGGCAGGAATCTATCAAAATCCTAGAGGAGAACATAAGCAGTAACCTCTTTGACATCGGCCACAGTAATTTCTTTCAAGACATGTCTCCAAAGGCAAAGGAAACAAAAGCAAAAATGAACTTTTGGGACTTCATCAAAATAAAAAGCTTCTGCACAGCAAAGGAAACAGTCAACAAAACAAAAAGGCAACCCATGCAATGGGAGAGGATATTCGCAAATGCCACTACAGACAAAGGGCTGATATCTAAGATCTATAAAGAACTCTTCACACTCAACAACCAAAAAAAGATGATCACATCAAAAAATGGGAAGAAGACATAAACAGACACTTCTCCACAGAAGACATACAAATGGCTAGCAGACACATGAAAAAATGTTCGTCATCCCTAGCCATCAGTGAAACTCAAATCAAAACCACATTGAGATACCACCTTACGCCTGTCAGAATGGCCAAAATTAACAGGACAGGAAACAAGTGTTGGAGAGGCTGTGAAGAAAGGGGAACCCTCTTACACTGTTGGTGGGAATCCAAGTTGGTGCAGTCGCTTTGGAAAACAGTGTGGAGATTCCTTAAAAAATTATAAATAGACCTACCTTATGACCTTGCAACTGCACGACTGGGCATTTACCCCAAAGATACAGATGCAGTAAAAAAGAAGGGCCATATGAACCCTAACATTCATTGCAGCAACGGCCACAATCGCCAAACTGTGGAAAAAGCCAAGGTGCCCATCAACAGAGGAATGGATAAAGAAGATGTGGTACATATATACAATGAAATACCACGCTTCCATCAGAAAGGATGAATATCCAACTTTTGTAGCAACATGGACTGGACTGGAAGAGATTATGCTGAGTGAAATCAGCCAAGTAGAGAAAGTCAAGTATCACATGGTTTCACTTACTTGTGGTGCATAAGGGGTAATATAGAGGACAGTAGAAGGAAAGGAAATGGGAAGTAGGGTAATTCAGGGAGAGAAACCAAACATGAGAGACTCTGGATACAGAAACAAACTGAGGGACTTGGAGGGAAGAGGGAGGTGGGATGGGTGAGCCTGGTAGTGGGTACTGAGGGCACGTATTGCATGGAGCACTGAGTGTGGGGCATAAACAATGAATCGTGGATTATTGAAAAAATAAAATAAAATAAAGTAAAATAAAATGAAAATAAAATAGTAAAATAAGTTAAAATAAAATAAAATAATATAAAATAAACTAAAATAAAAACATGCCAACCACGGAAACCACTGCAGACTCATATCTGTGTGTAACCCACTCCAATCCAGCATGAATGTAATTTCAGAGGGAATGCCATGCATTAGCTCAGGCGACAGAGACCATTATCTGTTGAAAATGGTCTTAAAGACTGGAAGAGGTATTTACTCCCTCAAATGCACAGACATCAATATGAGGCTACACAAACCACAAGGAAAGAGGTAAATATAACACTACCAAAGGAAAATTAATAAAGCTCCAGTACCAATCCCATAAAAATATATATCTAAAGTTTTCCTAACAAAGGATCAAAATAATCATCTTACAAAAAGTTAATGGCATGAAAGAAAACACAGACAACTAAACAAAAATTATAAAAACAACACAGGAGCAAAATTACAGTAAAGAAAGAGAAACAGGACGCCTGGGTGGCTCAGTCGTTAAGTGTCTGCCTTCGGCTCAGGTGGGATCGAGCCCCATATCGGGCTCCCTGTTCAGCAGGAAGCCTGCTTCTCCCTCTCTCACTCCCCCTGCTTGTGTTCCCTCTCTAGCTGTGTTTCTCTGTCAAATAAATAAATAATATCTTTTTTTTTAAAAAGACATTAATAAATAGAACCAAAGAGAAATCTTGGAGCTGAAGAATATAATGACAGAACTAAAAAATGCAATAGAGAACTTGCATCCAGAGACTTATGGATCTGCTGTATCTGTGCCATCTGCTTCTGAAGTGCATCCAGAATAAAGTTCTATGTAAGACCAGTAACAGCGCTATACAGAAGAATGAAACTCAACCATTCTCTTACACCAAACACAAAGTTACACTCGAAATGGATGAAAGACCTCAGTGTGAGACAGAAATCCATCAAATTTCTAGAGAAGAACATAGGTAGTAATCTCTTCAACCACAGCCACAGCAATTTCTTTCAAGACACGTCTCCAAAGGCAAGGGAAACAAAAGCAAAAATGAACTTTTGGGACTTCATCAAGATAAAAAGCTTCTGTACAGCAAAAGAAACAGTCAACAAAACAAAGAAGCAACCCACAGAATAGGAGAAGATATTTACAAATGACACTACAGATAAAGGACTGATATCCAAGATCTATAAAGAACTTCTCAAACTCACCACCCAAAAGACAAATAATCAAGTCAAAACATGGGCAGAAGACATGATAGACACTTCTCTAAAGCAAACACAGAAAAGGCTAATAGACACGTGAAAAAATGTTTATCGTCATTAGCCATCAAGGAAATTCAAATCAAAACCAGACTGAGATAGTACCTTACACCAGTTAGAATGGCAAAAATCAACATGACAAGAAACAATATATGTTGGAGAGGTTGTGTAGAGAGGGGAACCCTCTTACACTATTGGTGGGAATGCCAACTGGTATGGCCACTTTGGAAAACAGTGTGGAGGTTCCTCAATAAGTTAAAAATAGAGCTACCCTATGACCCAGAAATTGCACTACCGGGTATTTACCCAAAAGATACAGATGTAGTGATAAGAAGGGCAACATGCACCCCAATGTTCCTAGCAGCAATGTCCACAAAAGCCAATTGTGGAAAGAGCCCAGACGTCCTTCAACAGCCGAACAGATAAAGAGAATGTGGTCATGTATACAATAGACTATTACTCAGCCACCAGAAAAGATGAATACCCAAACTTTTGCATCAACATGGATGGGACTGGAGGAGATTATGCTAAGAGAAATAAGTCAAGCACAGAAAGTCAATTACCATATGGTTTCACTTACTTGTGAAACATAAGGAATAGCATAGAGGACATTAGGAGAAGGAAGGGGAAAATGAAGCGGGGGGGAAAACCAGAGGGGAGATGAACCATGAGAGACTATGGTCTTCAAGAAACAAACTGAGGGTTTTGGAGGGGAGGGAGATGGGGAATGGGTTAGCCTGGTGATGGGTATTAAGGAAGGCACATATTGCATGGAGCACTGGGTGTTAAACACAAACAATGAATCATGGAACACTACATCAAAAACTAATGATGTACTGTATGGTGTCTGACATAATATTTAAAAAAAAAAAGACCAGTAATGAAGGTTTCCTAGGTCAAAATGAAATCCTGCAGTTCAAACAGTGATTCAGGTGCTACACTCAAAAATTTTCTACTTTTCCTGAAGTCGGTACCAATATCCTGAGTAGTTTCCCATATGGCATTTGCCTAATGTTCTCTCATTTACCCTCCAGAACAGAGGCATTTTGCACATTTACCCATCATATGGAGTTCAGAGATGTTCATCCTCATTATTCTCACCCATAAGAGTACAAGAGAAACTCTTCACTCCCAAGGGACGTGAACAACAACTGCTCATCTCTGAGACCAAAGGTAGGCTGCCCCTTACCAACCCCAAGCCTACTTCTCCATATAGCAGTGTTAATCCTGACAACTCAATACATGATCCATGTGACATCAACAGCCCCAGCAAATTTTGCTCCAGATGAAACTGATAATTGTGGAAGTGGACTTTACCAAGGTCCACCAATACAAAGCAGCCTGAGTTACTATAGATAAATCAGATCTAGAAAAAGATGCAGATCAAAAATAATATAGGTCAGAGACACTTGGAGAGAAAAGATAATTTCCCTGCTTGAAGAGATGGCATCTCAATCCAGTCACAGACATGATGTTTTATAATGCTTAAATATTTATACACTATAAGAAGTTATGAAGTAATTGTGGAATATTAAAGTATGCAACTACTTCTGTGGCTCTGCCAATTTTTTCCTCACATGCTAAGATGTTCTGGGATTACTTGACACTTTTATAATAAATAAGATTAATATTGTCATGTTTTTCTTATAGATAGCTTTGATGAATATAAAATATCCACATTAGTAATAGTAAAAATAGCTAATACTCACTGAGTACTTACTGTGCACCTCCCAGCACAACTCTAATCACTGTAGTAGGTTAACTCATTTAATCCTCACAACAGCCTCATGAAAAAGGAATATGATTATTGTCCCAGTTTTATACATTAGGAAACCAATTAGCAAGTGAACAGCAACAATTCACACCAATGCACTATGCATTTCTGCTTTTCCAAATAACAATAAACAGCCCTTTTCTACCTTTAATTTTTCTCCCTTGATATAATATTGGTACCCTGATTTCTTATTTTTCCCAAAAAAGCCTAACTTTTCATTGTTAATGTATCTAAAGGATTTTAAATTATGTGGCTACCATCACGACGTCTGTAAAGTCTTATCTGTCTCATCTCACATGGAATTCCTCTCTTTTCAATATTCTGAAATACATAATTATATCACTATACATGTACTATAAAACTTTACAGGTATTATATTTTCTTCAATATTGTAAATCTAAGAAGAGAATCTAAGATTCTCCTCTCCCTCTCTCTCTCTGACCCTCCCTGTCATGCACATGTATGCACTTGCTCTCCCTCTCTCCAAAGTAAGTAAATCTTTAAAAAATAATAACAATAGGGGTGCCTGGGTGGCTCAGTCAGTTGGATGTCCGCCTTTAGATCCCAAGACTAGCATCAGGGTCCCTTCTCAAAGGGCTCCAGCAGGGAGCCTGCTTCTCCCTCTCCCTCCCCTCTCCCCTGTCAGCTTGTGCTTGATTTCTTTCTCTCAAATAAGTAAAATGGTTTTTAAAAATTAAAAATAATAATAATGTTCCATCATCTCTGTAACTACTAGCAGTAGTCAAAATATAAGAGCACTCACAAAATGGCTACTGAATTAAAATCATACAAACCAAAGAAAATCCTGACTATGAAATTTCTAATGTGATCTCTGCTGGCCACCACACAATAGTATTAGAGTTGTACCATACTTTTATACTACCCGTTTTTAATTAGGTTTATTATAATTCTCCATATTATGGGAATCTTGATTTCAGTTACTCCATTAGTTTCTCTGCTAAACTACTTTTCCCTTACCGTTTGCCTCGTGGATAATGCCGCACATATTCTCCAACATCATGAGCAGCAACAGCTAAGACTTGTGGATCATCTGACACCTCCAGAAGTTTTGTCAAAATTCTGAAATAAATTTAATCCAAAGAGAGACTGATTTATAGTTGTTCTACAGGGCACAACAGAGCACACATATTTGCAGGTATCTCCTGAAAACACATTTACAAATATATTTTCTACAGCTCTTACTATTACACATAATACTTTATATATGAGCTAGCAGTTTTCAAATCTTTACACACATATACCAGGTTACTTTCAGATTCATAATGTATACCACATACAATCCCCAAAATACCAGGAACTCCCTTTTCTGCTCTTTCAAAAAAGACAACTAGAATGTGAGTTAATATTATTTTAATATACAGTTACCAGTGAATCCTTGCCAATTATATTTTGAAGATTAGTCACTTGTAAGCCTTTTGTTAGCATTAAGAAATTACTTTAAGTTGCGATCAAGATGGCACATGAGCCCTGAGCACACACGTTTCCTGGCCCCCTCTCTCCCACATTCTCTCTCACTCCAATCTCAGGAAGAACTTGAACCTGAACTTCACAAGTAAAACAATGCAAAATAGCAAGTGAATGTTTCTAAGAAGATGGGCACCCAAATTCACAATCCTGGCTCTCTTGCTATCCTTTCCCAGCAGCAACTGCACAGGCAGAGTGAAACCACAGCAGGAGCCTAATGCTATTTCTGACAACAGGAGCCAACGAGACGCAGAGAAGGTTCCCTTCTGTTGGGAGCTGGAGCCTTGAGCACAGATTTCTGTTTCCTCAAGGACCTTCAGGGAGAGGGTTCTTGTCACCCAGGGCCACATGTTTCCTCAGGAGTGAAGGGAAAAAGGGGACTGTGCTACCCAGAATCTAAACCACTGGGAGAGAGAGAGAGACTTTAGCATGGGTGTGAGGAAGATCACTCAAGAAACAGATCATTCCTGTGTTATTTAAACTGCTCAAGGGAAGATAAATGGAAAGAAAACTCAACTCATTCCACAAACAGAACATAACTGGGATAACCAATCAGAATGAGTAATTATTTTAATTGCCACGCAGAAGACTAACATATAAAAAAAAACTGCTTTCTAATATGCCAGCAACAGCCACTCGCTTAGACACAGATATATGAAAATTTTACAGAACTAGCTAATTGAACCAGCAAAATACTGAGAGAATATCTTTTCAGTTCTCAGCTCGCATATGACTTCTTGCTTAAGTCTCTGATTCCAAGATAATATCTCCCCTTTCTTATTTTTTCCCAAAAAAAGCCTAACTTTTCATTGTTAATGTATCTAAATGATTTTAAATTATGTGGCTACCATCTATACCCATTTCTTGATTCATTTTTCTTCAAAGGAATCATCACCACCAGCCAAGGCATCACATAGTTTCTTGACTATTTAATCTCTCTCTCCAAAATACAGTGTAAGCTTAATTGACAGTAAGAACTTAATTTTTATTTGCCATTGTGTCTGCAACACCTAGAACAGCACTGACCATACAACAGCTGCTCAATGAACACCTGCTGGAAAAAATGAATACACAATTTAAGTATAAAATGGTGATGTCGCCAATTGGAAAAGAAGAATGTGACAGCTCCTCATGGAATTTAAAATGCACAGACCCTTTGATCCAGCAATTCTACTTCTAGGACTCTAACCTACAGAAATACCTTCACATTTCCACAAAGATATCTATGTACACTAGCTTAAAAAATGACTAACAGAAAAGGTTAGAGGGTGGAGTCCACATGCAAGAGTTGGGCTTTTCCCTCCATTTCTTCTTCCATCCTGGTGGCACTTGCTTTGTCCTCTGTAACACTGACTACGTCGTGTACAAAGCAGTTTCACATTCACCATTTTATCAAAATCCCCACAACTAGGATTACTGGTTCTTCCTATTTTACGGAGAGGTGACACAGGAGGCTCAGTGAAATTAAGTGGCCTAATTTTTAAAAAAATCTATTTCAAATTTTAAAAAATAATAAAACTAAATCATTTTAATAGACCTCAAGCCATAATAAGTGAAAAAACACAAGTCACAGACTATATTTAGACAGGACATGTATAAATAACTCTACATAAAGATACAGGTACAGGTATGTCTATGAATGAGAGAACACTGGAGAGTTTATCACATGACTCTGGTTACCACTGGGGAAGACTGAGAGAGAACAGTAGTGAAGAAACCTTTTCAATTTACTTCTATATGCCTTCAAGAGTACTTGAATGACCTGGCGCAGGCTGTTCAATATAACTTAGAATTCAAAAAATCAGCACACATATTTTTTTTAAAGTTACTTAATTTTACTAAAGATGCTCAAGAGGTTACTAGGCCTTAGAATTTCTAATTTTATTTATTTTTTTATTTAAATTGAATTAGTCAACAGATAGTACATCGTTAGTTTTAGATGCGGTGTTCAATAATTTACCACTTGCGCATAACACCCAGTGCGCATCGCATCACCTGCTCTCCTTAATGCCCATCACCAATTACTCCATCCACCCACCCTCCTTCCCTCCAGAAACCCTCAGTTTGTTCCTATAGTTAAGAGTCTCTCAAAAAAAAAAAAAAATTAAAAAAATAAATAAATTAAAAAAAAAAAAAAAAAGAGTCTCTCGTGGTTTTTCTCCCCCTCTGATGACTTCCCATTCAGTTTTCCCTCCCTTTCCATATGATCTGCTGGGCTGTTTCTTTTATTGTACATATGAGTGAAACTATGATAACTGTTTTTCTTGTATGACTCATTTTGCTCAGCATGATATCCTCCAGTTCCATCCACTTTGATGTAAATGCTAAGTATTCATCCTTTCTGATGGTTAAATAATATTCCACTGTATATATATACACCACATCTTCTATATCCATTCATTTGTGGGTGACTATCACTTGGCATCATGGAAATAAAAATCAAAACCACAATGAGATACCACATTAGTTGGAATGACTAAAATTGACAAGTCAGGAAACAACTGTTGGTGAGGATGTAGAGAAAGGGGAACCCTTTTACACTGTTGGTAGGAATGCAAGCTGGTACAACCACTCTGGAAAACAGTATGGATATTCCTCAAGAAGTTAAAAACAAAGCTACCCTCTTATCCAGAAATTGCACTACTGGGTATTTACCCCAAAGATACAAATGTATTAATCTGAAGGAGCACCTGCACCCCAATGTCCACAACAGCCAAACTATAGAACTGCAAGTTTAATATTAAATTTTAAAATATTTAACATTTAAAAAAGCTTAGAAACCATTTGTCTATTCGCATACAAACTATTCAACTACAAAATACAAATCTTACTTCTTAATATCTGTACTAGAAAACAACTTGAATCATGGTATTTGTGCATATCATTTGTAGTAAAACAAATACTTAAAATATTTAAAGTAATAAAAATCTACTTTGTACAAAAATCTATACAAGTCTATGAAACTTGTGTACTTCAGTTTCTACGGCTCATTTATTTGATAACATCTCCTAAGAGTATGACTCAACATTTCTTTGCCTACCTTTTTATATCATCATCTCAGCATGTCAAATATCTAACTCTATAAACAACAGGAAACACTAATTAAAAAACCTAACTGTCAATATGGAAATCATTTCATTAGGAAGTACTTACATGCCTTTTATCTTCCAGACTAACTGAGATATCTGCATTTCCAAATAACAGAAGAGATGAGATGAAGATTTATTATACATATAAATGTTCCAAATTTGATGTAAATATACAACTCACAACAAGAACCCATAAGTGAGAAAATGAGACACAGGGAAGTTACATAATCTGCCTATGGACACAACAAATGTTGAAACAGATTTAGATCACTACCTGTTGATTCTAGTCCACACTAAGCACAACTGCACCATGAGTTCATTCAACTCAAGCACATGAACACCCACAAAGAAAAAGCAAGACACAGAGTCAATCTCTCATACATTTATTTTTTTGATTTCCAACTCGCTCTTTTAAAGGGCCAACTTTCAAAGTATTCTAAAATTACATTTAAATTCAACTGAAACATATTAATAATTTCAAAAGATTGAAGTACTTTGGTGTTATTTTTATTATTTTGAAATTTTATTAAGATACCATTTTAGTGGGGTGCCTGGGTGGCTCAGTTAGTTAAGCAACAGCCTTCGGCTCAGGACATGATCCCGGAGACCCGGGATCGAGTCCCACATTGGGCTCCCTACTCGGCGGGAAGCCTGCTTCTCCTTCTCTCACTCCCCCCCCCCCTTGTGTTCCCTCTCTAGCTGTGTTTCTCTCTGTCAAATAAAAATAAATAAAATCTTAAAAAAAAAAAGATATCATTTTAGGAAATAAGAAAATATTAAAATAAGATTCCTTAAAAGCATAACAGAATATTTGTTCTGAATACCTTAAACCAAAAACCAGCAAATTACAGCTGAAGCCCAAACCCAGCAGCTTCCTGTTTTTGTACATAGTTTTATTGGAACACAATCACACTCATTAGTTTATATACTGTCCACAGCTGCCTTAGCACTATAGTACCGAGTCCTGTAGTTGTGACAGAGACCAAACAGCTCACAAAGCCTCCACTATTTACTTTCTGGTTCTTTACAGAAAAAGTTTACCAATGCCTGCCTTAAACCAGAGTCAGGGACCTGAGCCATTGTCCATATGGTGGAGACCCTTGATACTCAACTTGTGATCTGCAAACCTGCAGCATTAGTATCAGCTTAGAACTGCTGAACCTCCAGAGCTAGAGTATGCATGTTAACAAGCTCTCCATTAACATTTGAAAAATATAGTCTTAGACTCAAAAAGTGGTGAAGTGATTAAAACCAAATCTAGAACATACAGAAATGATTTTAATGGCTGCTCCTCGGGACCATTTAGCCCACTGAATATGTTCATCAACAAAGAAAATATTTTTGTATTATTATCTGTAAATTGAGCACGTTTTCCATTTCTATATTCAAGTCATCAATGAAAATTTTCAAAAGAATAGGTTCAAAAAAGGAGATTCTGTGGTAAGCAAAGAAAGAGGTCCCTCCAACTCAACTCTGAATACACTTGTTAAGTCAACAATAGATTCATCAATCAAAAGCCAAATCTCAATTACCACATTAACCATAAGCTGAGATTCTGTCAGACCCTCCAATGGGATCAAGACAGCAATACAGCTTTGGGGTTAGACGAAATATGATTCTGACTCTGACATTTGCTAGAAATGTAATTTTGGGAAGTATCTGTTCAAATCCAAAATAGAATTTATTATTCTGACTGATCACTCCACAAATTCGTTCTTGTTCTCTTTCACAATGTTTTTCCTTCCTCTGTTTTAAAAACTTGTTTGCTCCCTCAGATTCTGCTTTTAATTATCACCTGCATGGTTTCTTATATTTCAAAACATTTCCTTATTCAAAATACATACTTATTTCAAAATTATAACATATAATACTGCAAAATACTTTTTGTATACTATCATACTAAAATTGATGGAGGAAAATGAATTTACATTGTACACTTGCTATGTTTGGAATTATCTAGAAAAAGTTCTCCACAGATAAAAAGAAGGCTAGTATTCACTGGGGTTTTTTTAATAACATAATAAAGATTTCTTCTGTATCTATTTTATCATCTAGTTTGAAAGGTGGCACTAGCAGGCCCCTCCCTGCTGATCATTCCCATACAGATCACTTGTAAGAACAGAAGCTGAGGGGGTGCTGGGTGGCTCAGTCAGTTAAGTGTCTAACTCCTGATTTCAGCTCAGGACTCAAGGTCATGAGATCGAGCCCCATATCAGGCACCATGCTCAACATGGAGTCTGCTTGTCCCTATTCCTCTGCTTCTCCCCCGACCCCTCTTCCCAACTCACACATATACACTCACTCTCTCGCTCTAAAATAAATTTTAAATATCTTTAAAAGAAAAAAAAGAATGGAAAGTAAGAACAATGACTTCAAATTTCTCTAAAACTAAAGTGCTACATGTCATTGCTTCTGATTATTTAGAAAAACCGCAAAGGCTCATAAGAAGGTAAAGAGTAATATGAAGGAATCAGAAAATTTAAAACCTAATGACAGAAAACAGAACATGCAAAAGGCTCTTTAAGTGTATCATAATAAAAATATATGAAATGCGTTTGTAATAATAAATAACAGCTCCCCTTTGTTATATTCAAGTTTTCCAAAAACTAGATTTAAAAGGCATTATTCAAGCCCATTTTGCTGCTGTTAAAAACTCAAAGTAGCACAACAGTGGTGAAAAGATAATCTACTCTTCCCCCTATTAATTCTCCATCAGTCCTGCCAACATCCATCAACCACTCACTTTGGTTTGCCAAATGTTTAAATAAGCATAATGTATCCTTTTTAGTAATACATGGAAATTAAGTATAAACAACAGAGATAGGTCTGTGTAAGGTCTACATAAAACTGCTCACTGGACATATGTATATATCTCATCTCCTCCTTCTAGATACCTCATTAAAAGACAGTAAAAGAATTTTTTTCTTTTATTTTTTTCTAAGTTTTTATTTCAATTCCAGAGAAGAGCATGCTTACCTTGAAAGGCCCTAGGGGTGCCTGGTTGGCCCAATCAGTTAAGTGTCTGACTCGGTTTTAGCTCAGGTCATGATCTCAGAATCTTGAGATTGAGCCCTGCATCAGTCTCCAACCTCAGCATGGAATGAGCTTCAGATTCTTTCCCTGTGGGCGCCTGGGTGACTCAGTCATTCAGGTTCTACCTTCAGCTCAGGTCCTGATCCTGGAGTCCCAGGATCCAGCCCCATGCTTCTCCCTTTCTCACTCCCTCTGCTTGTGTTCCCTCTCTAGCTGTGTTTCTCTCTGTTAAATAAATAAAATCTTTTAAAATTCAAAAAAAAAAAAGATTCTTTCCCCCTTCTTTCCATCCTCCTCTGCGCCTCCACCTCCCTGCTTGCAGGTGCATTGTCTCTCCTACTCTTGCTTTCAAATAAATAAATAAATAAATAAATAAACAAACAAATAAATAAATAAATAAAATCTTTTTTAAAAAGTTTTTTTAAGATTTTTTTTATTTATTTGAGAGAGAACGCATGCAAGAGAGAAAGAATGAACAGTGGAGAGGGAAAATCAGACTCCCCACTGAGCAGGGTTCATGATCTGAACTGAAGGCAGATGCTTAACTGACTGAGCCATCCAGATGTCCCTAAAAATTTTTTTTAAAGGCTTGAACAATCGGTTCTGGAAAAACAGATATCCAAATGACCAATAAGAGTATGACAAGGTATCCAACCACATAAGGAAGGAAGATAATACAAATTAAAACCATGAAATGGCTAAAACTGTTTAAAGAGTAATAAAAAAACATGTTGGCAATGATGCAGAACAACAGGTATTAAGAGTATAAACTGGAATTTAATAACTTACTTTAAGAGCTCATAATTCTTCTCATTTAACCTCACAGCATTTTCTCTCCAAAATTTCTCGGATTTGTGCACAGGACTCCACTCCAATCTTCCAGACTTAAGTTCTGAACTGTATTCATCAAATGAGCTATAAAATTTTTAAAAAATTCAAAGTTTAGGACAATCTAAGAGTTACTCGATACTTGAACAAAATAAAACATGTTTGCCATGTCAATTAAGTCTCAGTAGGAAAAAAAAAACAAAAATCTTCACTGATGATTTAACTACAAAGACTGACAAACCTTTGTACATTAACAAACTAGAGCGCCTGCTTTCAAATCTTTATCCTAATAAATAAATGTATACCCGCAAAGTATCTGATAATCTAGCAGTTTCCACCATGCCACCCACTTAAAATACTGTATTTGCCAGCCCACTAGATACATTAACATAAATTTATATAAAAGTATGTTACCTAAATATAAAATACAATAGCACATTCTAATACTACAAATATCATAAACCACTATCCCACACTATATAAATAAAAATACACATATGAGGGGCGCCTGGGTGGCTCAGTTGGGTAAGTGACTGCCTTTGGCTCAGATCATGATCCCGGAGACCCGGGAAGCCTGCTTCTCCCTCTCTCAGTCCCCCTGCTTGTGTTCCCTCTCTAGCTGTATTTCTCTCCATCAAATAAATAAATAAAATCCTTTTAAAAAAATATACATATGAATAAGGCATAATGTGATTACATACACTACAGAGACAATTCACTAAATTAACAGATTACAAATTAATTAAAATAAAAACCTGTACATATAGCTAGCTGCAATGCAATTTAATTCAAAAATCATTCACTATGTATCAAGTAACTTAATTATTCGAAGTTTCATAATATAAAAAATGTTTACTGTTGTTAGCCAGTGGACAAACAGTAACAGGACACACCTGGACATCCTTTCAAGGGAAAATTTTAAAAAGAATTGGCCATTTCAATACTGATTGGTAATTCAAAATAACCAGGATTTTACTGGGTAAGTTGAACACAGTGTCCTGTTGAATAAAGTGGTAATTTAATGTAAGGCCAGTCTGTGTAAGAAGTAAGCTAATATCATTTAACATTAATATCCTGAACCTATAACAGCAAAAACAGAGACAAAGCTCTTTCAGCGGCTCCCATCACCCTATTGGTTTTAATATATATAGGAGTATTTTTCAAATTACCAAATTCAACATGAAAAATCAATAAGTAATAATAATTGGCTAACATGGATAAAATAATTTAGAAAACTAAGCATCACTAATATTATTTATTTTTAAAAGAGATCTTAAATCATTATTACAGGAGAACTGATAATAAATTTGTAAATGAACTTATAAAACAATTTATAAAAACTGCAAGTCTACTGTTGACCAGACTTTTATTGCAATCAATTTATTTGTATTTAAATTATAGAATGACAAAAATCATTTGTCTCCCTCCACAAAACTCCATTATAAACTCCTGATGTAAGTGATACACCCCTCTCCATAAAAGCATTTGGGCCTTAGGATTACAAGCTACACTGAATTATCTGGCAAATTTACATTGCTGGAACACATATTATACTGGCATTTGCTGGACACCTGAAAACTCACAAATCCTACAAGGTTAGAGTTTTTATTGCTATTTTACCAAAAGGAAACTTTTGAGACTTTAAAGTCAAGAAGCTTGTCAATGCCACACATGAAGAAAGTAGCCGAACAATTCAAATTAGGCCCAACCAGGCTCCCAAATCCAAACCACCTACAAAGAAAGATCTACTTCTAGATAGTAATTCTCTTCTAAAGATGTATCAAGAGATTAAAAACAAAGAATACATAGATTTATGGGAAATACCACCAAAACACTATGAAATAAAAAAGAACAAGGTCCAGAAGAACATACAGAACCCCATCTGTGTATGTGTTTATCGTGCTGGAGGAGCAGGGCTAGGTTTTTTTGGAAGCAAACACAGGATATGAGGCTGGGGACAACTATGTGGAAGAGACATGAAGTCCCTTCTGAACTACGTAAGGATTCTTTTTTTTCTTACTGCATTGCACATCATTTGCCTAATTTTTAATATAAACAATAAACACAGGCATCTGGGTGGCTCAGTTGGTTAGGTATCCAACTCTTGATTTCCACTCTGGTCATGAGATCAAGTGCCAAATTGGGCTTGTGCTGGGAATGGACCCTGCTTGAGTTTCTTTCTCTCCCTCTTGACTTGCCCCTCATACTCACCCACCCCCCCACACACACACACTTCATGCCCTCTCTCTCTAAAAAATAAAAAATAAATGATAACAATAGGAACTTCACAAAAGCAGGAAAAAGAATACTCCTCCTTCCATTTATGGCCAAACCTCCTCCACAATTTAACAACCAGTACTGCTTAAAAAGATTCTAAAGGAGGAGGAGATTCTTAAAGGGTTCTAGGGTGACAACAGCATCCTGTGGGAGTACAATGAGTCAGATTTCAGGTAAGAGAATGGTGGGAATCTCTTCAAAAGAGAAGAGATAATACACAGCTATAACCAACTGTTGCCATAGTGATGAGCCAGTTCTGTTGTGGTTTTTTCCCCCCCATATCCCCCAATTCTAAACAGAAGACATAATGTCTTAGCGAAATCTTTTGAGTTTATGGTTAGTAACAAATTTAGACTTTCTTAAAATAGTAGGAAAGTCAAACAAGGCCCAATATATCCAGCCTGTGAGAATTATTAAAAATTATGCACCTCTTGCATGGAGCACTGGGTATATTTTTAAAAAAAAAATTTTTTTAATTACATACCTAAGATCTTGGACACTCTCACCAAGTTTTTCCAAAAGAAATTTTATATCTTCACTGATATCTTCATCATCATACTTTTGCTGTTCCAAGTTCTCCAACTGTTTCAGAACTTTGCATTGAATCATAGCCAGAGCATATTCTTGGCGAGTTTCTCTTTCAGTCGATTTTTCTAAAAAGTTCTGAATTACACGAAGACATGAAAAACTGTGTAATTTCTTTTATGTGATATTCTCAGGCCCCTGAACTTTCTCTTGCACCCTCTCTCCTCCTCTTTTCTCAAGTTAATGATCCCCTTTATGCAATGACTATATCACAGAGCCTTACTTCCTTCCTGTACGCTTGTCCCATAACAGAAGCATACTTCTGATTCCTTGCTTACTTCCTGGCTTAATTAAATGTTTTAAATTACTGAACCGGACAAGCCTCAAAACACTGAACATGTTTACAATTAAATCCATCAAAGCCTTTCTCACAGCCCTGTTCCTGAGCTCCTGAGAGTTCCCAGTGAACTCTCCATTTGTTCCTTAGCCACCTAAAATACTTAGAATACTAAGGGAGTTTCTTCAAGTATCTCTAGTAGAGGTTCTCAGTCTTTTCTGTTTTGGCTATTCAGGATCTTTTGACCCTTTTCTCCCTTTCAATGAACCTAAAAGGGACAAAGGACAGTAATTTAAAAAACTCTCTTGTTTGAACAATTACCAGAAGAGTTTTGTGACATCCTGGAAAAATCCCCTATTTTTTTTCTGTGATTTTTCTATTTATAAGAGTACTTACAAAAAGAGTAAAGGAAGCCTAAAAACACTTTGACCCAAAACAACCCGGGTTTGTCCTGTGCAGGCCTACTTATACAAGGATGTTTTCAATAATTACAGTATAGTACTGGAAATATATTTTCTCTTCCTTATGATTTTCTTAACATTTTCTTCTTTCTAGCTTACTCTAAGAATACAGTACGTAATATTTGTAACATACAAAATACGTATTATTTGGTCACTTACTTTACTGGTAAGGTTTCCAGTCAACAGTAAGCTATTCATAGTTAAGTTCTGGAGGAGTCCAAAGTTATACATGGATTTTCAATAGCAAAGGAGTCAGCACTCTTACCCCTACAACTGTATTTATACAAATACACTGTTCACTGAATTGACCAGTATGTCTAAGCAAAGACCATGCTCAGGCTTAGGGACAAAAACAAGCCCTCAAGAAAGTCTTCGCCAAGAATGGTAACAAAGACCTGTCAATTGCCTCCCTTCAACCCCACCAAAAAAAATCCTATAATAATAATTTCAAGTCAACTATACCAAAATATGAAATGTTTAAATTTATTTTTGTAAGCAAATTATACTCCTAATAATTATACTAAATAAAAACAGAAAGAGATTTAACTTAGCATATGGAAATTAGTGAGATCAATGCTTACCAAAATTCCAATGGCATTTTCCATAGAGTAGAAAAACAATCCTAAAATTTGTGTGAAAACACAAAAGACCCTGAATAGCCAAAGCAGTCTTGAGAAAGAACAACAAAGCTGGAGGCATGACACTTCCTGATTTAACTAAACTACAAAGCTATAAATCAAAACAGTATAGCAGTTACATAAAATAGATACACAAACTAGGTGAACAGAATAGAGAACCCAAATAAAAAAACCCACATATACAGTCAACTAATATTTGACAAGGGAGCCAAGAATACTCAATGTGGAAAGGACAGTCTTTTCAACAGCTTTAGGAAAAAAGGACAGCCACATGCAGAAAAATGAAATTGGAGCCCTAACTTACACTACTCAAAAATTAACTCAAAATGGACTTAAAAGACTTAACCGTAAGATGTGAAGCTGTCAAATTCCTAAAAGAATACATAGGGAAAAAACTCCCTGACCTCAGTCTTGGCAACTATCTTTTATATATGACACAAAAGCATAGGCAACAAAAGCAAAAATCAACAAGTGGGACAACATCAAATTAAAAAGCTTCTGCACTGTCTCCGAGATCCACTACATTTAAAAGATTCTGCACAGGAAAAAATAAATAAATAAACAAAATGAAAAGGTATCCTATGGGATGGGAGAAAATACCTGCAAAGTATGTATCTGACAAGAGATTAATATATGAAGAACTCATACAACTCAACAACAACAACAAAATGATGTTAAGATGGGCAGAGTACCTGAACAGACATTTTTTCAAAGAAGACATACAAATGACCAACAGGTAAATAAGAATATCACCAATCATCTGAGAAGTACAAATCAAACCACAATTAAATATCACTTCACAGGGTCAGCCCGAGTGGCTCAGTCATTATGTGTCTGCCTTAGGATCAGGTCCTGATCTCAGGGTCCTGGGATGGAACTCTGCAGCAGGCTCCCTGCTCAGCTGGAAGCCTGCTTCTCCTTTTCCCACAGCCCCTGCTTGTGTTCCCTCTCTTGCTGTGTGTCTCTCTCTCTCTGTCAAATAAATAAATAAAATATAAGAAAGAAAAGAAAGAAGGAAGGAAGGAGAAAGGAAGAAAGAAAGAAAAAGAAAGGGAAAGAAACACCATATCACATATGTTAGGATGGCTATTATCAAAAAAACAAAAGACAACAGGTGTTGTCAAGGTTATGGAGAAAAGTGTACACTTGTGCACTATTGATGAGATGCAAACTGGTACAGTTACTATGGAAAACACTATGAAGGTTCCTCAAAAAATTTAAAAAATACCATATGCTCCAGCCATTCCACTTCTAGCTATTTATCCAAATAAAAGGAAAACAGAGTATAAGAGATTATCTGCATCCCCATGTTTATTACAGCATTAGTCACAATAACCAAGATTTGGGAATAATCTAAATGTCCATCAAAGGATGGGTAGATAAAGAAAATAGGGTATATGAGTATACATACACAATGGAATATTATCCAGCCATTTAAAAAGTAGGAAATATTCCCATTTGTGACAACATGGATAGACTTTCAGGTTATTATGCTAAGTGAAATGTCAGAGAAAGACAAATGCTGTATGGTCTCACTTATATGTGGAAGGCTAAGAAAAACCCAAACTCAGAGATATAGAAAAAAAAATTGGTGACTGTCAGACACAATGGAGGTGATGGGAGGTGGGGAAACAAACTTAAGTGAAAGGGATTAAAAGGCACAAATTTCCAGTCACAAATAAATAAATCTTGCGGCGCGTGCATGGCTCAGTCAGTTGGGCATCTGCCTTTTGCTCAAGTCCCATGTCAGCCTCTCTGCTTGGTGAAGAGCCTGTTTCTCCTTCTCTCTCTGCCTGCCACTTCCCCTGTTTGTGTATGTGCACTCTCTCTCTCTTTCTCTGTCAAGTAAGTAAATAAAATCTTTTAAAAAATAAAGTAAATAAGTCTGGGGATATAATATATAGCATGATGATGGCTATAATATTATATGTATTCCTGAAAGGTGCTAAGAAAGTAGATCTTAAACGTTCTCATCACAAGAAAAAAAAAATCGTACCTATATGTGGTGATACATGTTCATTATTAATTAGGCGTATTGTAGTGATCGTTTCATAATATATACAAGTTTCAAATTATTATGTTGTATACCTTAAATTAATCAAATGTTATATGTCAATTATATCTCAGTTTTTAAAAAAATAAAGGTAAGCAAACAATTTTTAGATACTGAAGTAAGATAACTGGTCACTAACAGACCTATGGTAGAAGATAGCTAAAGCATGGGTGGGCAAACTTTCTAAGAAGGGTCAAATAGTAAATATTTTTGGTGTTGAGGTCTCTAACACAGCTATTCAATTCTGCCATTACAGTGCAAAAGCAGGCATGCAAAATACAAAACAAAAAATAAAATAAAAGTAAAATAAAAAGAACAAATAAGCACAGCAATCCCAATAAAGCTTTATTTATAAAAACCAGTGGTGGGCCAGATTTGGCCCATGAGCCACTACAGGCTGATGAGCCCTGAGCTAAAGTAAATTCTGCAGGTGGCAGGAAATGATACTGTAAAATGGAAAGATGAGCCTTCAGGAAAGAAACAAAGAAGTACAGATATGGTAAATAGCTGAATAAATATAAAAGATGATTTTTCCCTCTTCACTTCCATAGTACAAATTGGACTTTTTATTTTATTTTTTTTTAAGACTTTATTTATTTGACAGAGAGAAACACAGCTAGAGAAGGAACACAAGCAGAGGGACTGAGAGAAGGAGAAGCAGGCTTCCCGCCGAGCAGGAAGCCCGATGTGGGGCTCGATCCTGGGTCTCCAGGATCATGATCTGAGCTGAAGGCAGTCGCTTAACCAACTGAGCCACCCAGGCGCCCCAAATTGGACTTTTTAAAGGAAAAGTTAAAACATCATATTTTAGGGTTTTTTACATACATACATATATTTACATGACAGCTATAGAGTAAAAAAGAGGGAAGAGACCTGTGTGATTACAAAGCTCCTGCATTTTACATGAAAGAGTAAAATATTCACTTTAATGGGAAAAGTTAAGGATATATACATTGTGACACCAAAATAAGCTTTAAGAAATAAAGCACTACAAAGAATATTTTTTAAAAAGGTCTATAGAAAAAATAAAATAAAATTATAAAAAGAATTCAATTAACTCAAGGCAAGAATGGAAGAACAAAAAACAGATAAGACAGAAAACAAACAGCAAAATGCTAGACCTAAACTCAACTATACCAATAATTATCTTAAGTGTCATTAGACTGAACATTCCAGTTAAAAGACAGAGATTATTAGGATAAAAATTCAAGACGCAAGTATATGTTGTCTAAAAGGAACAAATTTAAAATATAAGACATAAGTTGAAAACCATATGCTATGAAAGCTGGCATGTCAAAAAAAAGAAAGGAAGGAAGGAAGAGAGGGAGGGAGGGGGAGGGGAAGGGAGGGGAAGGGGAGGGGAGGAGAGGGGAGGGGAAGGGAAAGGGAAGGGAAGGGAAAGGAAGGGAAAGGAAGGGAAGGGAAGGAAAGGAACCTGGCATGTTTATATTAATTTCAAATACAGTATTATCAAGGCAAAAAGCACCGCCAATAAATGGACAAGTCACAAATATTCAAAGATCAGTTCATCAGGAAAATGAAACATATACAAATGCATCAATAACAGAGCTTCAAAATACACAAAGCAAAAATTGGCAGAACTTAACGGAAAAACAGACAAATTCATAAATAATAGCTGGAGATTTTAACAACTCCCACTTTTGGCAACTGACAGACCACTAAACAAAAAATCCAATATTATTACTGGGCATTTACTCCAAAGATACAGATATAGTGAAAAGAAGGGCCTATGTACCCCAATGTTCATTGCAGCAATGGCCACAATCGCCAAACTGTGGAAAGAGCGAAGGTGCTCTTCAACAGATGAATGGATAAAGATGATGTGGTACATATATACAATGGAATACTATGCCTCCATCAGAAAGGATGAATATCCAACTTTTGTAGCAACATGGACTGGACTGGAAGAGATTATGCTGAGTGAAATAAGCCAAGTAGAGAAAGTCAAGTATCACATGGTTTCACTTACTTGCGGTGCATAAGCGGTAACGTAGAGGACAGTAGGAGAAGGAACGGAAATGGGAAGTAGGATAATTCAGGGAGAGAAACGAAACATGAGAGACTCTGGACTCAGAAACAAACTGAGGGTCTTGGAGGAAAGGGGGAGGGGGGCTCGAGAGCCTGGTTGTGGGTACTGAGGGCACATATTGCATGGAGCACTGGGTGTGGGGCATAAACAATTAATCTTGGAACACTGAAAAAATAAAATAAACTTAAGGATCTAAAAAGCATGATCAACCGCCCTGATTAATTGGTATTTTATAGAACACTGTACATCTGCAAAATACACATTCTTTTAAAGCACACAAGATACAGTAACCATGAAAGACCGTAAGATGAGCCATAAAACAAGCCTCAAATTTCCAAAAATTTGAAACTTAATAGAATATGTTCCCTGGCCATAATGAAATCCAATTAAAGAACTTATTCTGTGGGGAGCCCTAAATTCTGATACCCTCTCCCTTTATGAATCTCTTCCCTTCTTCCTTTACTTTTGTTGAGACTTTACCATTATTTTACTGAATTTTCTGTTACTTTTTCAAGTTATTTTTCTTACTACTTTTTTCTAACTTTAGAAATAAAATACTTTTGCACATATGATCCTTTATTATATTAACTATATATCTGCTGACTACAGAATTAAACTTCATATTTGAGGTATTATCATAACTAGTGGTTTCAACTCTAACCTCAACATAATCAGAATACCACTCACCACTATTATATTCTTCTAAAACCACTTCTCCTCTAAAGTCTCCAAAATAAAAGTATTCTATAACTTAAGTCATACTTGATTCTCCCCTTTTCTTCAAATCAGTCGATGAGTCTCATCATTTTCCCTTCAAAACATGTTTTAATTTCATCTTTCCATTTCATTATAAAGAATGAAAAGGACTGAATAGATTATGAAAAGTACTTAAGAAACTGAATTTTCCAAAAACAAACCTAGATAATCCAGCAGCAGTGTATTCTTTCTTTTTTAATTTATTTATTTATTTTTCAGTGTTCCAAGATTCATTGTTTATGCCCCATACTCAGTGTATTCTTCATAGGCCCTAAAACTCAATGGCATCTTCACCTCAACAAAATCAAAAGTATAAATATATCATTTCTATCTGTGTCCAAGTAATGGTGCAGAAATCTTGACTTCCCTAGAGCACAGAGGAATCACATGACAATTCAGCTCTTTCCTTCACCAGAACTACTAGCCTTGTGAAATTATATGTTAAAACAGGACTTCTCAAACCATCTGTGGTGAAGACCAATTGTGTTTGGTTTTTAACTTCCTATCAGTCATGAACAAATACTTTAAAATACAATAAAAATAACTTTCTAGAAAAATGCATCTTAAAACACACACAAAATATAAGCTCAAATTTCATATTATTAAATTTGGCAGATATGCAACTATTCCATCAAGTTACTGTAAGCTTCTAACCGCTTACTCTTACTTTCTATACTTACCCACTGCAGACTCTGCACTGACATGCGCACCATTCATATCACTGTAGAAACACTCACCCCAGGATTAAAAAAATGTCTCAGTGTTACTATACCTCACTCAAACCTGGTACCTAATGAGCAAGACAGATAAATCTCTGAAATATGGAATGAGATACAGATTTGGGAATAAAATTTCTTGACAGCAATACTTCCATGCCAAAGCAGTAGGCAAAACAGCACCCACACACTCAAACTAGGGCAGACCTCTCCGAAAGGGTGACGACTATAAACCGCCTGCACAGGAAGATGTAGGTATGTACAGGTCTGTGTCTGTGTTTTCGTGTGTGGAAGTGTAAATTAAACATCATGACCACTATAGCCGATAAAAATTTAAGTCCAATTTGGTGGTATTTCTTTTAAGCTAATAAGCCTTTCTGCTGAAAACCACTGAGTTATAAAAATACGATTTATCTTCTTATCTGACATATTACATATGCTCTTGGCTAAGCAGAGTCAGAAAGAGAAATAAAACTCACAACCAATGTAAAACTCTAGACAACAAATATGATCTTCAGTGTCCTTCTCAGCCACAGGCTCAAAACATACTAATTTATTTTAGGAACTAAAGATTGACAAATCAATTTAACCAACAGAATAACATTTGCAGAGACCTGGAGTCCAGCACCTGCTATGAATAAGTGACACTGACATTTTCAAAAATAAAATTCACCAGGCCAAATGGAAAAAAAAAATAATTAGAAATTTTTTCAGCTCACAGCAGCTCAGCAAGCTTCCTAATGTCTTCAGCACAGAAATTTCCTTCCTGAGTTTCAAGATGTGGGAAAAAAATGCATAACTAGACCATCCTTCAACAACCTCATCAGTGAATCTTCTTTAACAGTAATAGGAATGTGAGAATGATAAAGAAAAAAAGGACACATAATATTTTCACCTACTGATGGTCTAAGTCAAATGGCTTTACTACGCCAACTAATGGCTTAATTATAACTCAGTTGTGTACATTAAAGTTGTGGATGGATGTCTAATGACATTCTTCTGATTTTCAGCCCTTAGAATATTCCCCTAATCACTGTACTATCCTAAATTTAGCACCTCAGGGTCCAGAAGACTAATAAACTTGCCAAGAGATTGAGTCTACTTTACATAATCTGAAATCTAAATTTGACAACATCAGCCCAGAAATTAACCTAATAATTTGTTCCATGTGCTGTGGGTACAAAATTGAAACTAAATAAAGTTTAAATGAGGTTTTCAAATCTTATTAAATATTCACGCTACCTCTTCTAAATCAAACAGGTCAGCATTGGATCTTTGCCTATGTTCAACATCAAGCAAGAACACAATTTACAAAGGTAGGGGATTTAAAGAGACAAACTGCTATCATTCTCTGCTTTTCTGGAGAGAAAAGGCACAAACCGTGTATTTAATATTGCCAGGCTCCTACCATCTCACTGAATCCTTATAATCTCAAAGTGTGTTAAGTATTACTAACCATCTTTCACAGCTGGAGAACTTCCCTAAGTTCAGGTCACTCTCTCAACAACACAGCATCAAATGCACACCTCCATCTTATCCACTCCAGAGCCTACAATCTTTCTAATACATCATACTGAAAGGAAAATCAGAAAAGAGCTATACTACTGTACTTCTCAAATCTCCAAAAAAAGTAGATAAGCAATCGATGCCCACTCTCACCACTACTGTTCAACATAGTGTTAGAAGTCCTAGCAACAGCAATCAGACAACAGAAAGAAATAAAAGGTATTCAAATTGGCAAAGAAGAAGTCAAACTCTCTTTCTTTGCATATGACATGATACTCTATGTGGAAAACCCAAAAGACTCTACCCCCAAACTACTAGAACTCATTCAACAATTTGGTAACGTGGCAGGATACAAAATCAACGCACAGAAATCAGCTGCATTCTTATACACTAACAATGAAAAAATAGAAAGGGAAAAGAGAATCAATTCCGAGAATCGATTCCACACCAAAAAACCATAAGATACTTAGGAATAAACCTAACCAAAGAATTCAAGGATCTGTACTTGAGGAACTACAGAACACTCATGAAAGAAATTGAAGAAGACACAAAAAGATGGAAGAGCATTCCACGCTCATGGCTCAGAGGAATAAACATTGTCAAAATGTCTATACTGCCCAGAGCAATCTACACTTTCAATGCCATTCCGATCAAAATTCCACCAACGTGGGGCGCCTGGGTGGCTCAGTTGGTAGGGCGACTGCCTTCAGCTCAGGTCATGATCCTGGAGACCCAGGATCGAGCCCCACATCGGGCTTCCTGCTCGGCGGGAAGCCTGCTTCTCCCTCTCTCACTCCCCCTGCTTGTATTCCCTCTCTGGCTGTGTTTCTCTCTGTCAAATAAATAAATAAAATCATTTTTTAAAAAAGTGTAGAGAAAAAATATCTTATCTTACTCAGTCTTCCATTTGCTCAGTAACTAACACATTGCCTAGTATATAACTGGTTTTTAGTAAACATCTGATAGGTGAAGAGGTAATCCATGGAAGAGGCAGAGAGAGTGGATGGGAGAAGGAGAGGGATAAGGAAACAGAGGGAGGATCTCAAAGGTAGGACTCAATATCAACTAACATCTCTCTTCTATGATAGAGCAATATTAAACATATCTGCTTCCAACAACCCTTTTATTTAACTTAATAATTATTAAAATGAAAATCGATGAGAAGGAAAAAGAACTAGGCAAATAAAATATTAGGCAGGTTTTGTAGGCTCAGATAGAAAGTGACCATATATATTATATTTAAAGCAGCTTATACTGAGCTTTATATTAAATCTCAATCCATTACTATAAATTACTAGTAACTGATTTCTTACTAGAAACTCATGGAACTTCTGTATTATCTAAATAATATTTATTAGAAAATATAAGTTTATTGGGGCACCTAGGTGGCTCAGGCGGTTAAGCATCTGCCTTTGGCTCATGTCATGATCTCAATGAAGGTCCTGGAATCAAGCCCCACCTCAGACTCCCTGCTCAGTGGGGAGTCTGCTTCTCCTTCTCCCTCTTCCCCTCCCTTCTCTTATGCTCACTCTCAAGTAAATAAATTAAATCTTTTAAAATAAAGTGTAAATTTATGAAAACTGAGGGAAAAAAGTTAAAAGTGTAGAGATCTAGGGGTGTCTGGGTGGCTCAGTTGGTTAAGCGACTGCCTTCGGCTCAGGTCATGATCCCGGAAACCTGGGATCGAGTCCCACATCAGGCTCCCTGCTCGTCAGGAAGTCTACTTCTCCCTCTCTCACTCCCCCTGCTTGTATTCCCTCTCTCACTGTGTTTCTCTCTGTCAAATAAATAAATAAAATCATTTTTTAAAAAAGTGTAGAGATCTATTCTTTCAAACAGAAGAGCTAAAATAAGACCCTGACTTTTACAGCAGTTCTCTTTCCCACATCTTACCTTAAAAAAACAAGTACCTTATTATCAAATTATCATAAGAAATAACTTTTGATAAATGTTTACAATTATCAGTGCTTAGAATAAATATCTTAATTAAAATATATAACATACAAAAAAGGATAAATAGATATAAACCGGAAAATACTATTCATCTGCAAATTAATTAGACAACTGCTGATCTATTTCCCAGAAAAGTCGGACAAAGAAAAAAATAAATAATAATGATCCAAGTCATCTTTCTAGGATAATCTAATTGCAAAGACCTTGAACTGAGGGTAACTAATTTTCCGAGCAATTTAGCAATTACTAAATACATCTCATTTTCCAAAAAAAGTTTTCATGACAAGTTAGGAAGAGTTTCCCATTTAGAAAAAAGTCTGTGTACTAACAGAAAATAGGGACTCTCTCCTGGTAGCCTTGCTTTCCACAGTAAGTTTTGTTAAGTGGGTTATTTTAATAGAATTCTAATATATCAGTAACCTTAACATACTCATGAAAACTAGAGTAGAAGACTCACGGGCAGGTTCATTCTCAGTGCAGAAGTAGCTGCAAGTAGATAACTCTGTCACTGAATTTTATTATCATATTTTTAAATATGGGAACCAAGCAAAGCAGCCAAAAATTTAAAAAGGAATTTAACTCAGAATGTTAATTCTTAACAATAAAGAAACCAATAAAAATATCAGTAAATTCACTACTAACACATTGCCTACTCTTCCTACTCAGTCACAGATACTTATAAAACTTATTGATGGCCTACTGTGTGCCAAGTACTCATTTACTCCACATTTACTTTTTTCAAAGGGCATTATCATCTGAGCATAAAGTCCAATGAGAGACTTAAGACAGATGATATTCACTCTCACCAGACACATGAATAAACCTGAAGTATGGAAAGGCTAAGCCAACTTGCCAAAGGCACAGAAGCCAGCCCAAGTACCCAATGAACATGACTTTCATTTCATGCTGGGCACACACACTACCACCAACCTGAATGCACACAACCTTCAGAGAAATTGATGTTAAGCATGATCTGCCCAAGCATGATCTGTGAAGAGATGATAATCCAGACCCTCTCTTAACCATTGTTTTCAGCACCCACTACAATTGATCCAAAGGTGATCCCCCGTGTAGAAAGGAACAAAGATCATAAATTATAGGTATTAAAATATCAACAGGCTTCCATATCTGGGTGTGAGACTATGTTTAATTTTTACACTTTTTTCTTAACATTTTCCATAGTATCTTTTTTTAACCGTAAGACCATATTATTTTCATAAACAGGAGAAACATCAATTTTTTTCCATTTTCTTCATGACAGATGCTTAATTTGGAACAGGAAGTTTTAATAAAATAAAGCCTCCTGTAACTACCACAGGACAGAAAGGAAGAGAAACAAGGGAGAAATTCAAGACAAAGATAAATCAAATAGAATGACTTTAAGCCTTGAGAAAATAAATAGGTGGAATTGAAAAATGTAATCTGTATTCAACCATAATGAATAGAGTTTAAAAATCCAATCAGTTCAAAAAAAAAATCCAATCAGCTCTGCCTCATGTCCATCAGAACAAGCACAACATACAATAAAGTAGCTCGAGCAGATCTGACAAAGCCTTGCTCAGACCCACTGGCCTTTGGTGGGTAATGCTCCAGAGTATGAATACACCTTAGGCTGACTGAATGACGGGATGGCTGCAGGATATGTGTTGGCCCCACAAGTTCAATTCCCAGAAGGGTAATACAGATCAGCAAAGCAAATGCTCCATTTTACAGAGCATGTCTGTTCCTTCAGAAAGCAAATGGTCACAAATCAGGGTTGTATCTTCAAGAGTCAGACTTATGTGCTCCTATTTATTCCCTTAATATTCACTTCAGGGTAGGGCAACAATCAATCTACAAGAACAAACTACTGACGATTCCAGAAGTCAACTTCTTTATTTGTTAACATTTATCAACTGTCTCCACCTTTGTAGTAAAACATTCTTCCAAAATCTCTTGGAGTCTTCTCCTCTCCGAAGCTTCTCCTTAAACCTCCTATTCTTACCCTCCACCTCTTTTATATTACTTTTCTTCTTGTACATTCCACTGAACTGACATTATTTACTTACATATTCTGTCTTCACTAAACTATAAGGCTTTCGGTGTCAAGCTGTATCTCAGGCATTTGTGTTCCCTACTGATTAGCATAATGGCTGAAATATAAAAGGAACTCAAAAAAAAACTTGGTTTCCGTGAATTAAACTGAGTTCTAGCAGTGAAAGGAGACTGCTGGAAGATCCTACATCTTTAGTAAATAAATAAGACTATGGATAATGAAACACTCAAGTAGAAAAAAAGTACATTCAACTTAGCTACTAAAGTACTTCAGGGCAGAGTCTAATTAATACAACATACTCTGATTTAAGAACTGATTATTACCTTATTTTAAATGCAAGTGGAAGAAAGGAAAAGCATGCACTCTCAATATGTAGCTGATGGAAATGTACATTTGCACACTAATGAAAGCTGATTTGATATTACCTATTGTTCATCATTTGATTCAGCAATTCCACCTACAGAACTATAGCCCAACAGAAATATTCATCGAAGTGGGCAGACATGTAGAAGAAACTGGAAACATTCCCTTATGGAAACATGCCCAACAATAAGACACTGGTTAAAGAAACCACTTTACATCTACATAGTAGATGTATGTATACATACAAATCCAAGTTAATGGCTTCACACTCTGCTTTTAACTATAATTTGCTCTTATGCTTTCTTTAAATAACAGCAAATCAAAACTAAAAAGTAGTACAGATGTACTGCAAAAATTTAAATAGCATAGACCTTACATTTGCCAAACATAGTCACTAACATCTTTCAGATTTTTCTAAGCACACAGAAATAAATATATAAATAGATGTGTAATTCTGTTTTGTATTTAAAAATAAAATATTATATTATAAATACTATTCCATAACTTCATTCTTAACAATATATAATGAATATGTGTTCATTTTCATATATGTGGGTCTTCAGTAATTTTTTTAAATTTCTGCCTTCTACTATGTGCCTTCTCTGTCTCAGTATCCCCATTTTTAAAATGAGATAACAAAACTAATACTAATGATACCAATATACTAGCGACAATAATCATCATGTTATAGGGCAGTGGTAAGCACGAAATGAGTTAACAAATGGAAAACCTTAAAACATAGCATAGCACAGATACAAGCAATCTCTGAAATGCCCACTATTATTACTCTCGGGTAGCATCCTTAAGACACTAGGTCAGCCAAGTCATCCCCTCAGAAACCCAATTAAATCCTAAGGTGACCAACAAAATAATCAACACACAACTGTTACACTGGGTCTGGAAGCAATTAACAATACTTTATTTCTGTATTACAGCTTCCTCGCAGCCAAAAGACCCAGATTTCCGATTCTAACTCTGGTCCCCCTCTTATCCTTAACTCCCTCATCTGTTCAAGGGAAGAAGCTGACTTAAATATCACCCAAATTCTAATATCCTAATAAGATAACTTTACTAAACAAATGATTATAGGTCTTTAGAGTTGCCTTGGAAATACACTCACCGCTCATCAGCACATTCAGAATCTGAAATATAACTCTATATTAAAACAAGGTCCCCTTAAAAGAAAAATTTCCATAATAGTGTGTCTTGCAACACAATGCAATTCAAAGGGATTTCCTCTATATGACCATCATACAATTACATCTCCTATATGTTTTCTGTAACTTATATATTTTATCCACTTAGCTTTTCCCCAATCCCACTTCCCCCATGCCATGCCACAATAAGAATTAGTGAGATTTTACTCTATGGTCACAAATCAGGGTTGTATCTAAGGCCCCATAGTTTCATAACTATATGGAGAACAAGCAATTTTTTCCCACCTGCTAAAAGCCCTCAAATATACTTCACAGGGAAAATGCCTCACATACACTCACTCACACACACACACACACACACACACACACACATACACCATTTAAAAAAAAACCCACAAAATACTTACACGGAATGCTGCAAGAATGATTCTTGTCACTTTCTCTTTGACAGATTCTTGAAGGATATCAGACAGCACAGGAATGATATTATAGCGCCGCAGGTGTTCACACATTTGAGGACTGAATGCCAGGAGCCATATTGAAAAAATCATTTGATACTGAAGTTGAAAGCCACACTTGTTACTCAAAACTCCCATGATGCTGAAAAGGAACATACATTAAGAAAACATTTATGGGGCGCCTGAGTGGCTCAGTTGGTTAAGCGACTGACTTCAGCTCAGGTCATGATCCCGGAGACCCGGGATTGAGTCCCCCATTGGGCTCCCTGCTCGGCAGGAGGCCTGCTTCTCCCTCTCTCACTCCCTCTGCTTGTGTTCCCCCTCTGGCTCTGTTTCTCTCTGTCAAATAAATAAATAAAATCTTTAAAAAAAAGAGAAGATAACATTTACTACAACAGTGCAACAAGAAAGAAAGAAAAAAGTCTCTGAATTATGTCCTCAGTTTCCTTTCTGCCAGAAATAGAAAGGAAACATAGACTTGAAATATGGCAGAAGAAATGGTAACACAGACATAAAAAAGCTACAATCAAAAGGATTTGGCAACACAAATGGATGTACACCTTGATGAAGCTAGAAGGTATATCAAGATTTTGAGTCTGGATAAACAAGAGGAGCATTTGTAGCTTTAAAAATATTTAGGAACCTCACACAGAGAAAAGGGGATGAATTTGGGAATGTCATGAGTCTGAACTAGAAAAAGCCAATCTTTAACTTTGAGGGATAAAACCTCAGAAGCTTCTAGGTGAACCTCCAATTTTACTGATGAGGAAACTGGGAAAGCCATATGGAAATGGTTACATCAAGGAAGAAGACTAAAGAAACTTCCTGGGGAATGCCTACATTCAAATTAAAAATAAGATAAACCACTAAAAAATTACCAAAGAGGTTACAGGGAACTCAAAACATAATAAAAAAAGAGTGAACCCTAATGTAAATATGGACCTTAGCTACTAAGAAAATATCAGTAAGGGCTCCTGGGTGGCTTAGTGGGTTAAGCCTTTGTCTTCGGCTCAGGTCATGATCTCATGGTCCTGGGATCAAGCCCCAAGTCGGGCTCTCTGCTCGGCGGGGAGCCTGCTTCCCCCTTTCTCTCTGCCTGCCTCTCTGATCTCTTTCTCCCTGTCAAATAAATAAATAAAATCTTTAAATGAAAAAAAAGTTATATCAATATTGGCTCATCAAGTGGAAGAAATGTACCATACTAATGTAGGTAGTTGGTACAAAAGAACTATGGGAGGCTAAGTACATATAGGAATTTTGACTTAAAACATAAAACTTCTCTTTAAAAAGTCTATTAGAGGGGCGCCTGGGTGGCTCAGCTGGTTAAGCAACTGCCTTCGACTCAGGTCATGATCCCGGAGACCCGGGATCGAGTCCCACATCGCGCTCCCTGCTCAGCAGGAAGCCTGCTTCTCCCTTTCTCACTCCCCTTGCTTGTGTCCCCTCTCTCACTGTGTTTCTCTCTGTCAAATAAATAAATAAAAACCTTAAAAAAAAAAAAAAAAAGAAAGACCCATTGGTCAGAAAACTAACTCTTTAAAAAAAAAAGAATGTTTATTAGGGGCTCCTGGGTGGCTCAGTTGGTTAAGCAACTGCCTTCGGCTCAGGTCATGAGGAGTCCCAGAATCGAGCCCCGCATCAGGCTCTCTGCTTGGTGAAAAGCCTGCTTCTCTCTCTCTCTCACTCCCCCTGCTTGTGTTCCCTCTCTAGCTGTGTTTCTCTCTGTCAAATAAATAAAATCTTGAAAAAAAAAAAGTCTATTAATAGAGCTACCCTACAACCCAGCAATTGCACTACTGCATATTTACCCAAAGATACAAATGTAGTGATTTAAAGGGGCACCTGTACCCTAATGTTTATAGCAGCAACGTCCAAAAGAAGAGCCCAGATGTCCATCAACAGATGAACAGATAAAGAAGACGTGGTAGATATATACAATGGAATATTACAGAGCCATCAAAAATGAAATCTTGCCCTTTGCAACAACATGGATGGAACTAGCAAAATAAGTCAATCAGAGAAAGACAATTATCATATGATCTCACTGATATGTGGAACTTAAGAAACAAGACAGAATCATAAGGGATGAAAGGAAAAAATGAAACAAGATGAAACTAGAAAGGGAGACAAACCATAGAGACTCTTAATCTTAAGAAACAAACTGGGGATTGCTGGAAGGCAGGCTGGTGGGGGGATTGGGTAACTGGATGATGGATATTGGGAAGGGTACTTGCTATGGTTGAGCACTGGGTGTTGTCTAAGATTGATGAATCACAGACCTGTGCCCCTAAAACAAGTTGCCCCGAGCCACCTGCATGGTCAATTAGCTGATTGCCCTCTGCAAGGCATGGAACACTGACCCTCCCACAAAGTGTGAGGAGTTTGCATGGGGCAGTGGTTTCTCCACCCTGCTTGTTTGCCATTCTTTGTACGGAATGCTTGACATTTAAAAACCATGTCTGGTATGTAGCAAAATGCTTTTGTTTCTACTTACCATCATTAAAAATAGCTTAATCTTAGATATCCTGCAGCTCTGTGGAGGAGATTGTCAAGGCTCTTAAATGGTTAAATAAAGGACTTAATATAAGAAATAAAACTGTACTAACAAGGACATTGCCACACAAAGGATCCATAAATAAGAGTTCTGTACCCAGTCATGAAAAACAGGCTTGAGTAAGTGCTTTTACCTTTGCAAAATAAGTTATCTTTCTCCTTGATGCCAGACAGACTAACTTTTGGTCACTGTATTAATAATGTAGCTAAAACTTTGCACACAACTCATCTAAGCCTTTCAACTGCCTTCTTGTTTGTAAGACCTGCTTAAAAAACACCGTATCATTAGTCTACCCTCTTTCATCTAGGCACCAAATGTAAGAAACTGTAAAAAAAAAAAAAACCTTACTGAATAACATGTCCTTGGTTTGGTTTAAGGAGTTACCTCTGAATTGTAAATAGGTACACCTGCAAAAACATGTTTCACTGATCAAAGCACTATGCTTCTCTAACAAAGACACTGTGTAATCAAAAATCACTCTCTATAAAAAAATTTTCCTTCATGAGAATCTTTAACTTGTTGCCTATAAATAAAGACACTGAGAGCCAGCAAGGCAGAGATGCCTGGCAGGTGATCAGAAAAGAATCTTCAGGGTTCTCTCATTTCATATCACCGACGCCATCCCCACATTCTGGAAGCCTTAACTGTTGTTGGGGTTGGCCCCCGGCAACAAGTAATGCTTTATATGTCAATAAAATCATTAATTTTTAAAAATAACAAAAGTCTATTAATAAAACTAAAATTTTAAATCAAATTTTACAATCTACAATTACTAACTCAGTGGAAGGCTTACATTTATGCCATTTCTCCATTTTTGTGATTTATACACAGTCATAAATCTGCTGAATCGCCCTTAATTTTCTCAGGCTTGATTTCTCCCTTATCTCTTTTATTTAATATTGATGTCAGTGTTTCAAAAATGGTAAAATCAAGTCATTCTACACTATTAATACCCTAGCACCTAGTTTCCTTTTGCTCTCCGGTTGCTCCACTTATGGTAAGCCTCTTTTTGTTTGTTCTTTTCAGGTTTTTTTATGTTTTTTTTTTAATAATAACTTATTTTATTTTTTCAGTGTTCCAAGATTGTTGTTTATGCCCCACACCCAGTGCTCCAGGCAATTTGTGTCCTCAATACCCACCACCAAGCTCACCCACACCCCCACCCCCTCCCTTCCAAAACCTTCAGTTTGGTTCTCAGAGTCCAAAGTCTCTCTCGCTTCATCCCCCTCTCTAATTTACGCCAGTCCACATTTCCTTTCCTTTTCTCACTGTCCTCCATGTTACTCCTTATGCTTCACAAGTAAGTGAAACCACATGATACTTGACTTTTTCTGCTTGGCTTATTTCACTCAGCATAATCTCCTCCAATCCCATCTATGTTGCTACAAAAGTTGGGTATTCATCCTTTTGGATGGACATGTAATATTCCATTGTATATATGGACCATACCCCTACGACCCTGCAATTGCACTACTGGGTATTTACCCCAAAGATACAGATGTAGTGAAAAAAAAAAAGGGCCATATGTAGCCCACAATGTTCATAGCAGCGATGGCCAGAATCACCAAACTATGGCAAGAGCCAAGGTGCCCTTCAACAGACGAAAAGATAAAGAAGATATGGTACCTATATACAATGGAATATTACCCCTCCTTCAGCCTTCTACAGTTTGCTTTGTGATCCTGTGGCAGAGACTTTAAGACACAGTTCTGCTCTGCCAGATGGCTCTGCCAACAGGAGCAGCTGGAAGTTGACTGTCAAGATGGAGGAAGAACGTGGCTTTGTCTGTCAGTTTCCTGCTCCTGTGGGTACCACTCCAGCAACAGTCCTAGACCTCCACAGCAGGGACTGTGCTTTCCCATGACAGCAGCTAAATTCAACAGCGCTGGCCGAATAGCCTCAGTACACACACACACTCAGAGAGAGCAGCAACAGCCATCTGGGTCCCTCACCTATGGAGGCCCTTCCTCTAAGTTCAGGAACACAAACCCTGGATTAAATCTCAGTTGAATACACATTTCTTGAAGGATGTAATTAGTAATCCCAATCTCTTACCTTTGCTCCCCAGCTGTAGGGGAAGCATCTCTACTTGCTACCTCTCTTCAAACAAGAGTTTTTCTATCTGTTTTCAGAAACCTAGTTAACAAACTTATACCTAGCTAACTGTTCTTTATATTAAATTATCTCTATTAACAAATCTGTAAGTATCCAGAGATGTTATACAGAACTTTGGATCAATATACTATTGTTGAAATCAGCCAGAAAGATTTCAAAGGAAGCAGCAGTCAACAACGCAGAGAAATTTAAGAGTTTCAGAAAGTTCAAATTTTGAATTTGACTTTTGTTCAAAATTTGTCTACAATATATATGAGTCTACTGAAAAAATAAGGAAGTCTTCTATATTCAAATATTAACCACAAGAAAAACTCTAATGAAGTAAAATGAAGTTCCTATTTAACAGAAAAAGGAACAGTTTCCCCTAGGGGCAGAAACCCTCACTCTGAAGATAGTGGAACATGAAAACACGCTAAGGGTATACAAAGAACACAACGGCCCAGGATAAACCCTTATTCAGTAACTTAACAAACATTTGTTGAAGATCTAGGTGGCAGGTACAGTGTAAGGCACAGGGAACATAATGGTGGGCAAAAACAGACACTGCCCATGTTCTCAAGGAACCCACAATCTAGAACAGTGGGAGGGAAGGATTTTCAAAGAAAGTGACCCTTGAGCTGAGATCTGAAGAATGAGTCAGTATCTAGCCCCCATTTAGGTCTCTGTTATCCTTCTCAAACTGATGAGTTTAGTGGTATTTTTAATCACTGAAAAAGTTACCAAATGATGCTATGGAATCCTGAATGCTACCTTTGTTATCTATTTAATACTTTCTAACTAGATCATAATTTTTTTTAAAGGAAAGGGACCATATGTTTCTTTGTATTTCCTATAATACATAGTACATTACGCAGATAGCTCAAAAAATACAAACATCAAATCCAAAATTAGAAGGCTAAGGCCCATGAGCCAAAATAATTATTTAGTGCTCTGTATTTTTTGTTCTGTTTTGTTTTTGTTTTTAAGATTTTATTTATTTATTTGACAGAGAGAAACACCGCTAGAGAGGGAACACAAGCAGGGGGAGTGAGAGAGGGAGAAGCAGGCTTCCCGCCAAGCAGAGAGGCTGATGTGAGGCTCAATCCCCTTATCATGACCTGAGCTGAAGGGAGACGTTTATCAACTGAGCCAACCCAGGCACCCCTTCCATTTTGTTTTTAATTGAGGTTTAAAAAAAAAATCAAACCAATGAAAAGAAGGCAAAGGGAGACAAAACAGCTGATTTACTGGCTGAATGACACACTTCTAGCTAACTCAAACCCATGAATACCTTGCGCCTCATCACACATCACCCAATATTGTAATGTTTTGATGCTTAAAATAAATCTTATCTTTCATTTTCATACTACTTTCATTATATACTACCTTATACTTTCAAAATACTTCAATGACAATTGAATCTGTGGAGGCAATTATCAAAAGCCTCCTTTGCACCAGTATTTAATGAATCAAAGCTAACTTTCAGACTTTCTAGTGAACTCAATATGCAAGACAATACAAAGTATATTTTTGGTGTTATATAGGTATATAAACATTCAGAAATAGTACTGTATCATTCATATAAAAGGCTTTTTCTTAAGATTTTATTTATTTATTTAGTGACAGAAAGAGAAAAAGCACAAGCAGGGAGGGGGGCAGAGAGAGAGGAAGAGAGAGGATCTCAAGCAGACTCCTCGCTTGATCCCAGGACCGAGATCACAACCTTAGCTGAAAACAAGAGTCAGACACTTATCCAACTGAGCCACCTAAGTGACCCCACATAATAGATTTTTTAACAACAACAACAAAAAAATCATAACCTAAAAATGTTCTGAAGTCCTTAAAAGAGCAGTTCTATACTCTTCAAAAAGGCTATACTTGAGTTTTTTCCTCCTCACATGATTCCTGCTTGTGATTTGAGGAATACCAAAAAGAAAGAAACAAAGAACACTTTCAATCCTAAACAAAAGAAATGGACAAGTAGAAAGTACACATTTTGTTTCTTCAAAAATGAAAAGATTAAATGAGAGTTTTTTTGTGACAGTATCAACAAGTTAACATACTATACCTTTATTTGTGCCTGCTCTCAGCCTAAAGGTCTATTTTTTATTACTGTTAATCTAATTAGCAGTCATTAGAATATCAAAATGTATAGGTCAGAAACAGAGTATTCTAGACTACATCTGTCCCTGCTCTTGTTGCTAAATTGAGCAGTTAATATTGCTTTCTGTCCTCCAAAATACTAAGCGCCAGTAACTAGAACACATGCATTTGGTCAACTTCAGTATACCATTAGAGTCTACTGGACCAAATTTTAGGATTTGAGTTTATTTTTTGAGCAATTCTATTTGTAGAAATTGCTGATTCATGACTTTTATTCTCTTTTATAGATCTTCCAAAGAACAAAAAGACAATGTATCTTTTGTGTAACAGAATGAATTTCAATTTATTTTGCAATTACTATACAGGTCTATTGGATCCATTCATAAACCTAAGTATATTATGGGATTTCAGTGATCTTATATTATCCATAATTTGAAGAATTATACAACTTTATTATCTGAGATATTATTTCATCATTTTATATTCATTATCCCCAACTATGCTAAAAAAATTAAAGACTAAAATTATAAGAAAATTGGAGAATGACGGAATCACCCAGGAAGATGATATAATAATGAAACAAGTAATTATCCTTTCTTAGTGCATTGCCCAAAATATTGTATCATTTTTACAAATTTGCATGTCATCCTTGCGCAAGAGCCATGCTGTTTTTCTCTCTATTGTTCCATTTTTAGAATATGTCCTACCAAAGCAAGCACTGCACCATTTTTAAAGAAGGTAAAAAGAGTGGAAACATCATCTCTGTAGTCTACCTTTTAGACTTCTGTCCAGTAAAAAATTAACATATAGTCAGTCCTAAAACCGCTGCTCTTAGAAAAGTCTGCCTACAAAGTGAGCCTTTGGCTGGCTTCTGGGTGTCTGTACAGTAAACAGTTCCCTACACTGATACAAAACTTTCCCTAAATGATAAAGGTGGCTCACTATACCTATACTGTATGCTCAAACACGATGCTTATGTTTATACTGAGCACCTGCTGTCCTTCTGGAGGCCAGAATTTTCCTTCATGATAGGCAAACGGTGCCTACCTGACAAATTTCCAATAAAAACCAAGGGTGCTGGGCCTCCAAGGGGATGTCTGAGTAGAAAAATCACACAAATGTTGCTACATTTTCGCTGCTAGTGAAAAAGTACGTTGTGTGTTGACCCCCACAGGAGGGAGAGAACATAAGGAAGCCTCACATGGATTCCTCCAGATCTACTGTGTCTCTGAAATAAATCCCAACCATGAGAATGACTACATGCTGAGTCCCTTGGGTCCTTCTGCTGAGTCTCCTGACACTGTGTGAACACTGAAATTCAAAGAATTCAGAACTTTTTATTTTCCATCCATAATGGCAATTACCTGAGGACAGCATTTCATAATTATCAGATGAGTTAAAAGTTGAAAGCAAAGAGAAAGCATTCTGTTCTCTATGATGATGAAATAGGTCATATAAGTGAAATCTCAAACTATGAGTCTCCAGATGACTGTATCATAAATGCACTTTGCCAAACTCAAGAATTAGTAAGTGAAAATATATCTCTAAAAACACAAAAAAAGTAAATTCAGTATTTTCACATTAGCTGTTCAACATGAAAGTCTTCAACACAGCATTTTGCAACAAGAACCTGGACCATTCCATTTTGCTAAAAGGACATATGATAGTTTTCTTTTATCTTTCAGGATGTTTGTGTACCAAAATTCACTTACTACAGAAAGATTTACCATGAAAAAAATCTTTCTTTTTTTTTATTTGAAAGAGAGGGTACACGCAAGTGGGGAGAGAGAGGGAGATGGAAAGTATTTCATTACAATTCTATACAAGTCATAAGAAAAGCCATTTGCAGAAGAAATCCAGCTGAGAAAGTTGCATGAAAATACTGGCTGAGGAGATCCCTCTGGCACGTGTATCCCTACAGTGGAGATGGAGACATCGGTCTGGTAGAGTCTGATGACATAGCATCAGGATTCTTCAATCAACTCTTTTTGCTCACCAAGCAACCTTCTACTGACAAACTAGTTTCCTGTACAGGTTTTCCAACAGACAAACAACATCTTTGTTTACCAAAAAGACTATTTGGTTTAAGAGCCATAAGATCTCTCATTATTAATAAATAAGTTGGCTTTTTGGTAGTAAACTAGATTTTTGTTTGTTTTGGGATTGGGGGGAGGGGTTTTTTGTTTTATAAGTACATTTGCTAACCTGAGAGGGTAGCTCCTCAAAGTTTCTGGACCTGCAAATTAGGACCCCAGAGAGAATGGTATAATTACATTATGAAGAGTGGATTATATTCATTCTTCTGGATAAGATCTTTTCTTGTTGAATTTTGCCTACATTTACCACAAGACACTTTTGTAATTGTTCTTCTATTCTGAATACCTAGAATTTGTTCTATCAAGCGTTAGGCTTTTTGGAGTTCTTAACCTCGTAAATAGCACAGGCTAAGTGAGGTTAAGGGGAAACATTTTGTTTGGCAGTTACTGACTTCCATGAAGGTTAGCATAATCTACTGTTAGACATGAAAAAATATTTTAGATGATCAAATGTATTAATTTCTTTGCAAATGTCAAGGAGAGATGATTTTAAATGCTATTCTACATTAAAAGTAAAAGGGCACTCACCAATTTACCCCATCTGCTTCTACCCAGGCAAAGCGGTACTCATTGACCCGAAGCATCAGCTGCAGACACCCAGCAACACACTGCACATACTGAGAACTCTATGCAAAAAGAAGCAAGCACAAGGTTTCAGAATTGGAAAGCATTTAAAGTCATGAGATCATGCATGTACAAAGAGTATGGATTTTTTTTACTGAGCTTCTTATCATCAGAACATTCAAAGTCCTTACCATTTTTTCAAAATCTCCATTTTTGTTTTTCTCTCTACCTCTTAGAAATGCATGACTTTCCTGCCAAATTAAACCTACATAGTTCAAGACTACTTAACACACAGGGAAATCAAGGAACAAAGTAACTATATCCTTGATAAGGGCTTGATAAATGTTATCTTGCAATGTTTCACTTAATCCTGCAGAGAGGCACTACAGAGATAATACTGCTCTTCATAACTATAGAAACATCAAAGAATGACAATAAAATTAAAATGATAAAACCATATGCTTTGAGATGAGCCTGTACTTAAAGGGTCTGAGGTGAGTCACTGAACCTTTCCAATACTCACCTTCTTTGTCCTTAACAAGGAGGACACCCCCAAGCAACCCAAAGGGATACCATGAGGATTAAGTAATTTATTTAGCATTCAGGTAGACATTTTGTAGAAACTCAATAAATAGGAATTTAGAAATATATATATATACATACAGCATATAACAAGTCTAATTAAACATTTGAAAAGATCTTTGCTCTATAATTTTTAACAACTATCAGTTCAACAGTACCATTCTAGGGAAACTGTGGTTAAATCTGGAACCTGAAATAAACACAAATAATATCCCAAAGAATAACACAAGCTTTTAACAAAGCTAATAGCAACACCTGGCCTGAGCCCTTCTATAAATATTTACCATGAGCCTAACATCTATAAGAAGAGAGACAAAAGGTATTTTCAGACTCTAGCCTTAAAGAACATGAAAATTAAATTAAATTAAAATTAAATTAAATTTTAAAAATAAAAAAAGGAAGGAAGGAAAGAAAAAAAGAAAAGGGAAGGAAAGAATCAAAAATGCTATAAAAATTCACAACACCTAATATATACGATAACAATATATAGGCTATATGTTTTAACTCAAAGTTCATGAAAACCTAACCTTCAAGGAAATTCTAGGCAGTCAATTACAAAAACACAGTGAAATAAGTACATCTGGTGGAATTATGAAAAGTCATCAAGAAAAGGTTATCTTATATTTTCCCTAGAAACTAGTGAGCATAGTTTCCCAAAAGCATTATGTATCCAGTAATATAACTTGCCTGAAAATTCAAAACATTAGCAGAAATGACCAAAAAAAAGTGAATTTTCAGCTCTAAAACAATCCTCCATAATGGGGAAAAAATGTTATTTTTCCAATTAAATCAGCAGGCAGTAATCCTTTGTGAAAGAGGAATTCCATTTTTTCTTGTTTAGAGAGATAGACTAAGCAAGGTTTCTACATATAATGAATAAAAATGCAACCTAGGGCACTCTCTCCTCTTCCATTTATCATCAATTTCCTCTCAACACAAAAGTTTTGATTCACTGGAAGCCTTTCTCTTCTGTGTCCATTTTACTATACTATATTGAAATACATGATACATTTCAAATATGGATTCTTCATTGTCATAGTTTCCAGATTCACATTATAAATGTGCATATTAAAGATTCCGGTTCTAAACCTGTACTTGCACCTATTATACATAATGAAGCAGTCCAAATACCATTCCAGAAATCACTTTCAAAGTATACAGTGATGGCAACACTGGCAAATGATTGAATTATTGCCTTCAATTAAACAAAGTAAATTATATCATTTCATTATCTTTCACTCACATGTGTTCTATTACTCTCATGTATAAAATTACTCAACAATTTTTTTTCTAAAAAATCAGTCTTCAATCAAGCTAACAAGTCACCATCTCTATTCCCAGACTAAGGTAATTCAATATTGCTAGAGAAAAATCATACAACCCTGCAAAGCCTTCAAGCAGTTCTGGTCTGTTCTCTCTGCCATTCCCCAGTCACCCATACTCACCACTATCCTCCTGTCCTACACTCTTCCCTCCCTCTCAGCAGTATGAGAAAATATACACACCATTAGTTAGATTGGCCAGCTGCCAACATCTCACCCCTAAACTGAACTACGCTTATAGCCATTCTTGCCTCTCACCTAGGACCCTCAGCTGCAGCAAAGCCTTTATCTCATTCCTCCTGCACGATGTTCTGTTCATCAGGCCCCTCTCTACATCCTCAGTCTCTGTTTGATAGGTTTCCTCTCCTCAGCCTCCAAAGATATTCAATCCTTTCCCACCTTAAAGGTGTCCCTAAACCTTGTACCAATCTCTGCATCTTTCTTCCTCCCAATACATGAAGGTTTCCTGAGGAACTGTCACCAAACTTTTACCTCTTTTGTATCTTATCAACCCATTAGTATGGCAAATTCTAAGATCGCCAGTGACCTTAAAACGTCAGTACCAACAGTTACTTTCACCTGAGAACCATATCTCTATCTCCAGCTACCTGAGCAGCTCTTTCCCATTCTCTTCCCCATCTAAACTGACTCACTTGCTGCAAGTCTTGATCAACTGTTAACTCCACTACCATGAAAAAGGGCAGTAGTCTACAGTATGGTAATAGTATAGTAGTATGTAGTATACAATCGTTAGGAACAACAGCTCTGGAATCAGCCTGCCACACTCGGCTACTTATAAACTATGTAACGTTGAATGAGCTTCCTATCTATAAAATGGGGATAACAGGACAGATCCCATGGAATGTTGGTATAATTTCATTAGTAAATATATGAAAGACTTTTCAATAGTACCTGTCATATAATATTCAACAAATGTTTGCTGCTGCAACTACTATTATATTCTGATTTCTCCAAATGGAATTAATCACTTCCATGTGCCACATATAAATCCCTATTTGTAAATCCCTCTGTGAGTGTGTGTGTGTGTCATCCCCATTCAACTACAGAGCAAAAGAGGAGTCTTTTTTTCCTTACATTATTTTATTTTTTCAGTGTTCCAAGATTCATTGTTTATGCCCCACACCCAGTGCTCCATGCAATTCATGCCCTCAATAAATACCCACCACCAGGCTCATCCATCCCTCCATGCCTCCCTTCCAAGACCCTCAGTTTGGTTCTGAGTCCACAGTCTCTCATGTTTCATTTCCCTCCCTGATTTATCCCAATTCACATTTCCTTTCTTTCTCCTACTATCCTCCATATTATTCCTTATGCTCCACAAGTAAATGAAGCCATATGATATTTGACTTTGTTTGGCTTATTTCACTCCGCATAATCTCCTCCAGTCCCATCCATGCTGCTACAAAAATTGGGTATTCATCCTTTCTGATGGAGCGTAATATTCCATTGTATATATGGACCATATCTTCTTTTTTTTTTTTAAGATTTTATTTATTTATTTGACAGAGAGAAACACAGCCAGAGAGGGAACACAAGCAGAGGGAGCGAGAGAGGGAGAAGCAGGCTTCCCACCGAGCAGGGAGCCCAATGCAGGGCCGATCCCGAGTCTCGGGATCATGACCTAAGCGGAAGGCAGTCGCTTAACCAACTGAGCCACCCAGGCGCCCCGGACCATATCTTCTTTATCCATTTGTCTGTTGAAGGGCACCTTGGCTCTTTCCACAATTTGGTGATTGTGGCCATTGCTGCTATGAACATTGGGGTACATATGGCCCTTCTTTTCACTACATCTGTATCTTTAGCGTAAATACCCAGCAGTGCAATTGCGGGGTCATGGGGGTAGCTTTATTTTTAATTTTTTAAGGAATCTCCATACTGTTTTCCAAAGCGGCTGCACCAACTTGCATAGAAGAATGAAATTAGAACATTCTCTTATGCCACACACAAAGGCAAACTCGAAATGGATGAAAGACCTTAATGTGAGGCAGGAATCCATCAAAATCCTGGAAGAGAACATAGGCAGTAACCTCTTTGACATCGGCCACAGCAACTTCTTTCAAGACACGTCTCCAAAGGCAAAGGAGACAAAAGCAAAAACGAACTTTTGGGACGTCATCAAAATAAAAAGCTTCTACACAGCAAAGAAAATAGTCAACAAAACAAAGAGGCAACCCATGGAATGGGAGAAGATATTTGCAAATGACACTACAGACAAAGGGCTGACATCCAACATCTATAAAGAACTACTCAAACTCAACAACCAAAAAAAGGATGATCACATCAAAAAATGGGGAGGAGACATCAAGAGGCACTTCTCCGTAGAAGATATACAAATGGCTAATAGACACATGAAACAATGTTCGTCATCATTAGACATCAGGGAAATTCAAATCAAAACCACATTGAGAAACCACCTTATGCCAGTCAGAATGGCCAAAATTAACAGGACAGGAAGCAAGTGTTGGAGGAGAGGTTGTGGAGAAAGGGGAACTCTCTTACACCATTGATGGGAATGCAAGCTGGTACAGACACTTTGGAAAACAGTGGGTATTTTACTACTGGGTATTTACCCCAAATATACAGAGGTGATGAAAAGAAGGGCCATATGTACCCCAATGTTCATAGCAGCAATGGCCACAATTGCCAAACTGCGGAAAGAGCCAAGATGCCCTTCAACAGACATATGGTTAAAGAGGACATGGTTCATATATACAATGGAATATTATACCTCCATCAGAAAGGATGAATACCCAACTTTTGTAGCAACATGGATGGGACTGGAGGAGATTACACTGAGTGAAACAAGCCAGAGAAAGTCAAATATCATATGGTTTCACTTACTTGTGGATCATAAGGAGTAATATGGAGGACAGTAAGAGAAGGAAAGGAAATGTGAACTGGGGTAAATTACAGAGGAAGATGAAGCATAACAGACTTTGGACTCGGAGAAACAAACTGAGGGTTTTGGAAGAGAGAGGGTGGGAGTATGGGTAGTACTAAAATAATCAGTGTGTAATTACTTGTCTAACGCTTTCCTCCCTAAGATGAAGCCCTGTGTAGGCAGGAGTCCTGCCCACCCTATTCAGTGCTATGCTTTTGGCACCATGCACTGTTCTGGTAGGTACGTAATTATAAATCTTGACTGAACAAACAAACAAAACAAATACAAACTTCATTTTATCTTACACAGATTCCAAATGAATGTGACTCTAATAGATATGGTCCCATACTCAAAATTTTTGTCCTAGTACCAATCAATACTGCAGAAATATATACAACATAGCACCATTATCCTATTTTTTTTTTTGGAGCCAAAACTAAATCTGTTTGGTAGTATGGATTTTATATAATTGTCTAGTATTTTCTTTTGATTTATCTCAGTTTGAAAACTAATATAAATTGCTAGTCAATTCTGGCTGTAGCTTGGATTACCCTATTTTAGTAGAAAATGTTTATGGTAAAGAGCTCACTTAAGCCAGATTGTAATTTTCATTTAAATTACTAAAGTAGGGATGCCTCGGTGGTTCAATCCACTAAGCATCTGCCTTCGGCTCCAGTCATGATCCAGGAATCCTCGGGTCCTAGGGTAGAGCCCTGCACCAGGCTCCCTGCTCAGAAGGGAATCTGCTTCTCCCTCTCTCTCTGCTCCTTCCCACCCCCCGCTCCTGTGCTGGTTCATGCTCTCTCTCTGTGAAATAAATGAAATCTTTTTTATAAATAAATAAATTAATAATAAAGAAAGAAAGAAACTGCTAAAGTAATTCACTTCTCTATTAACAAAAAATCACCTGTATGGGTGATTTGGACTTACTTTACAACAACAAACTACATACACACAAAAAGATATTTTAGATATTCATTGCATTGTTTCCTAAATACTATTTGTTTAAATGTCATCCAACCAGAGTTCTTCCTTAAGGCTAAGTTTTTGTTTTTTCAAGAATCAAAATGTATCTTCTAACCTTCACAACTAATCAAAAAACTGTCAAAAAATAAATTGAAAATGTTTTATAAAAATAATCTATTAACATATTTTTCAAAGGACTTTTAAACAATTAAAATTAAAAATAAAAGGAAAATATTATGATAGCCAATTTTTCACATGAGCCTTAAAAAGGAGATATAATTTGTTGAAATTAAAATAGTGAGTTAATCTTGGACTGGTCTGAGGAATCCACTCTTCACAGCTGAGCTAGAGCTCTCTGTGATGCACCAGACATCCAGGGCTGAGAACTGGCCACACGATGACCTCTCACTGCAGCAAACCTCACTGGTAAAGAAAAACTATTTTTACTTTTTAACACATTTAAGAGAAATTTTCCAGTGTTGCTGAAATGCAAACTCTCCTATGTTTTGATGGAATAATCATATCACAGGGAAAATAGCAACAGTAAAATTCCCCTTCATGGCAAATATGATCTGAGAGATCCATATTCTGCAGAATTGGATTCAAGAACTAAGGAATTAGGGCGCCTGGGTGGCTCAGTGGGTTAAAGCCTCTGCCTTCTGCTCAGGTCCTGATCTCAGGGTCCTGGGATAGAGGCCTGCGTGTCTCGTGCTCTCTGCTCAGCAGGGAGCCTGTTTCCTCTGCTCTCTCTGCCTACTTGTGACCGCTCTCTCTGCCTGCCTCTCTGCCTACTTGTGATCTCTCTCTCCGTTAAATAAATAAAATCTAAAAAAAAAAAAAAAAAAAAACAAA